>BGPR01006633.1:0-45943 GCA_013235015.1 Araneus ventricosus | reverse complement strand
ATTTTTCTGATTGCATATGGGAAAAGTTTTAATGAAATATATACTATTGCATTATGTGCAAACTCAACACCTTTAAATGTGTTGAAATATAAAATATTAATAGTTATAGTAAAAAATAGCTTTAAAGCGCTATATCTCAAAATGTGCTTATTCGATACAACAGGCTATATGTGTTTTTTAATATAACGCGCATGATATCTGAAGAACTATTCAATATTTTTACATAAAATTTTTAGTGAATGTATATTATGTTATGTGCTACAAATTGAACCACAATTTTTTTTTCTCTTTGCAGAAGTTTTGTGTAGTAGGCGAGTTGAAAAATTGTTCTGGGTTTTTTCATCGTGACTATATCTTAATTTTCTGATTGCATATGGGAAAAGTTTTAATGAAATATACTATTGCATTATGTCAAACTCAACACCTAAATGTGTTGAAATATAAAATATTAATAGTATAGTAAAATAGCTTTAAAGCGCTATATCTCAAAATTTCTATTCGAACAACAGTATATGTGTTTTTTAATATAACAGCATGATATCTGAAGAACTATTCAATATTTTTACATAAAATTTTAGTGAATGTATATTATGTTATGTGCTAAATTGAGACCACAATTTTTTTTTCTCTTAGAAGTTTTATTTTGGGGAATTGAAAAGAGTGTTTCACCATATAAATGTTTTTCCTCATTGTGAGTTCCATTTTCCTTCATTCACTAAAGATTTTATGATTGTATTTGTGAGAAATTTTAATGAAATGTATACTATAGCATTAGACTTAAATTTAAATCCTTTAAAGGTACCAGAATATAAAATATTTTATGTTACAGTAAAAAATATCTTTAAAGCGTTATATCTCAAAATGTGTTTTTTTGATATTGCGCGCATGATATCTCAAGAACTACTGAATATTTTTACATAAAATTTTTATTGAATATATATTATGCCAAGTTCTACAAATTGAACCTCAATTTGTTTGCATTTTCTCTCTACAGAATTTTTGTTGGGGGATAGAACAGTTAAAATTTTGACAATTTTTAACATTTTATTTTAAATTGGTATATAAAATAGAAATAAAATTTAAATGTAAATAAATTGTGGTTCAATTTCTTAAACAGACTGTTTGCATTACTTAGATACCCAAAATATTGTGTTTAAACCAATATTTTATTTGTAATCATGCGCGCAAGGTGACTATCTCATTTTTTCACCAAAAATTGTACCCATATTTATTACTCTCTCAAATAAATACACATCAATATTAAGATTTGAAAATGTGTGTAAAATAACAGAAAAAACAGATATTTTTTTTGGAAAAAAAAGTTAGTTTGTGAAATGTTTTGTTTTAGAGATATAATGTATCGAATTTGACAGATTTTTCCCCATTTTGCGGAGGTTTAAGAGTCGTATGTCCCCTTAAAAAGAATGTCTCTGAAGATAGTGAAGAGAATTATTGCAAACAAATTTCCAAAATGTCCGCTAGGAGAAAAATACCGATAATCAAAACGAAGGGGGGATCCTCCACCTAAACTTTTGATAAATATACATCCAATGAATTATATTTTTTAAAACCAAGCAATATCCACACAGTGAAAGATTTAGTGAATAAAACAGTTTGCGAACCTAACAGGGGATAAAAAAAAAGTTATTTTGCGATTGACATTAGAAATTGGCAACATCAGCTCTATCGAAGATTTAAATTTGGCAATGTCATATAATACATAAAAGTATTTTCGCATCTTACCCCCCCCCCCCTCTCTGACTTTTCGAGAATATACAAAATCCAGTTTCCACTCAAAGTTTTGTTGGGGTTTGATGTGTCCATGAATTTGTTGAACCCTTCAATATGTACACATTCTTATAAAACTCATAAGAGTGTAAAAATATTTACTATTTTAAAAATATTTTAATTTTTTGTACTCCAAGTAGTGGAAGAATATCGAATATTTGCCCGTCATTTTTTAGATTTTTCTGCACTGAGCACTATTCCGATGGAAAGCAAAAATTAACCCTCCGATTGCTGAATTCTTTAAATCTTTAATTAGATGCAACGTTAGCAAACACGTTCAAATGCATTTGAACGAAACAAATTATTTCTGTGCAAGGCTTTATTAGTACAATACGATTCGACGTTGTAACAGTTCTAAGTAAACACAATAGCTTGTGAAAATCGCGGGATAAGCAGTCAGTGGGTTAATCCTTTGTCCTCTAAAACCTAATTAGATGCGTATTGAACTTTGCATGATTCGCTTTGTAACTTCGCAGATTAAATTCCTTAATCCTTTCTAAGGCCGTGGTAAGTATACTTACCACAAAATTCATCAAGTTTTAAGGTTGGCGTGAGTTCTCGCCAAATTTTTCGATGAAACAAAAACCTAGATGTTCTAGTTTCTTGTCTCAAACCTAAACGAAATTATGTTCTTACTCTCAAAGTTATTTTATAATACACCGACTAAAAAAAAGGCCCTTTAAAGGTTTAAAAGACTGCGCAATTGCTTTGATTAGCAACCAAATCAAGTAATAACAATCTCAAAATTGAATAAAAAATTGTATGCGTTTTGAGGATAAAGTATGCATACAACTCAATGCTCACTTATCGGAGACAACGGGCGCTAGAGGTTAATATCGTTTCCAATAATTGTATGTGTAAGTTTATGGTTTCTAAGTAGAATAGAGAAGATGGTTTCTAATTAGAATTCTGAATTATATTGATTTTATTCCTATTTTCCAATCTTCTTTAATTAAGAATTTTTTATATTTCTGTTATATCCGTTAAATGTACTTCAGAATCTGCCCATAACCATTGCAGAGGTAGATAAAAAATGCACGTCTGGGTCGTAGTAAGATCACAGCGAAAGAGACTTGGTTGAGATAGATTAACACCTCGTTTTGAAGCCACATGAGATTTATCTTGATACGAGCCTCGTAATTTTGAACCGTGGATAAATGACGTGCGCTAGGCATACTTAGGAGTCTATTCTGGTACCCCCGGTTGGGTTAGGAGACGTCACTTTTCCCGTTGTTAACGTGCGGGAAAAGTGAAGTCTCCCAACCCAACCGGGGATACCAGAATAGACCCGTTACACGGCGGATCTTCAGTGGAATCGAATCTAGAACCCATGAACTCCAGAACCACCTCAGGTAACCGTGAGAAAACTACCAGGACATCGTGGAACCCAGAGCGATAAAAGGGGACTCCCCCCATATTTTTTTTGGGGGGGGATTAGACGGAATATTTTTTCATTGTAATTTGCTATATCAACACACAGTGGCGTAACTGCAACTTTTACTCCCCGGGGCGAACTTAAAACATGGTACTATTCCTTTACAAGTTAAATAAACTTCAAAATAAAAAATATATATATTCCAGGGAAAATTTTTTATTTAATAATGCAATTCGTCGCTTGACGCCCTCGATCTCTGCAGATAGGTTGTGAAATCGTGCGTCCACCACCAGTCTTTCTTTTATACAAATTGGCAATTTACCGAAAAAAGGCGAAAAATATGAATTAATCACAATATTTATTTTTTTATATTTATACCATGATTGAACTAGTGACGCGGCTCTTTTTAGTTATAAAACTGTATTCCTACATGTCTTATTTCTCGCCATTTACACTCGCTACGCCACTGGACTTTCTACAATCAAAGGTCTTCCGAACATGGGAGACTGACCCGCTCAAAGCCTGAGTTATGGAGAGACGTCATTTTTCCGCACGTTAACAACGGAAAAGTGAGTCTCCTCCCAACCGGGGTACCAGAATAGACCCCTAAGTCCATCATCAAAGATCAAATGCCCTCACTTTATGTGTTACAAAGAGTGGATCAGTCGGAAATTTTTTTCATGTGGATGCAGTTCAAAATTCGAGATCTATTCTAGAAACTGACGAGTGACTTAGAAATAGGGCCTAAATCTAACCAAATAAATTATGTTTGCAGAGCAGTATCACACTGTTCTGTGTTATTTTCTTCGGGTTTGGTTGCTTTAGATCGCATAAAGACTGAACGATTTCGTAATAAGTATTAAAGCTGACAATGCATTTCACAGCATATTAATCCCAAGATAGATTCTCTCCAACATTGAAAGAAAGTCATAATAAGTTGCGAAACTTTTCTAAAGAAAATTGTTTGGTGTAGCTATAGTAGGCCGTTTATTCAAGCCAACAATGAACGTAATACATTAGCCTGTTTTGACATCAGTGAACAATAACTAGGATATTGGAATAAAGCATACTGTTCAGCAACGGATTCCGAGACTACCACTTATGGACGATTTCACACCGGAAAGGGGTGTCATTCAATGAGTCACATGAGCGCACTTCTGGATTTCTTTGTTAGATCACACTCAGTAAAATGTAAACATCACCCTTCCATTCTTCATTTCCCCCTATTTTGATGAAAATAAATCCGCCCGACGCATACTCAAAAGCGCGGATGGTTTCCGAATCCGTTGCTAAACAATATTTGACAATTATTTGTTTTCATTATTTTGGAAATGCCTTCAATGCTAAAGAACTGAGATTAATTGAATAATTTTCAACAAAATTCATAACTGCAATTTTCAAACAAATAATCTTGCAAAATTTTCCAAGAAGGAAATGATCATGCCATTTCTTTGATAATTCTACAAATGTTGTAAATGCTATTTTGAATTTAACTGAGGCTTAAGTAGGCATTTAGCTTCTACATATATATTTAGCTATATCTTCACACCACATTAAAGTTAAAAGCAAGAATTTTTTATTTCTCTGTCTAGACAACCATCACCCGAGAATAAGGCTTTCAAAATGGCTGCTAGTGATAAGATGTTAGAAAATAATGAAAAAGATTTGAATGATGGGCATGTTGTCCATTATTCCTACTATGTGCGTAACCTCAATACTATCCAAAGATTACCCTATAAGCGACGTTTTACTACTAAATGTCAAGTATTATCAACCTCCTGGCGGTTTAAGATGTTGTTTCAACAAGTACCAGGCGCTGACACTGTATCTTGCTCTATTACTTTAAGAAGAACTGATGGCGTAAAAATCCCTGTGATGGCTTCAATGTCTGTGTCATTATCTCGTGCAACCCATGGCTCTCCCTTTTTTTCAGAAGAGTTTGAGAAAAATGGAATACTTCCCGGTGAGGAAATACAAGAGTCTATTGCTGAAGTTATACCGACTGAGCATATGAGAACCACCTTTTATAAAAAGATAGATATTGCCGTCATCATAATAATTCGCAATTGTCATTCAATGATTAAAACGGATCTCGAAAGAAATTTGAGAGCTCAAAAGAAAAGAATGATGATTTCTAATATATAATTTTATATTCTTTCTTCTTTTGCTCTAAGCATTCTTAATGCGGTATCCAGAGGTATTTACAACAGTTGGCTTTTGTCTCCAAAGTGTTCGTATTACTTATGTTATTCTCCACTTTCCTTGAAATTTATTAATGTGTAATGTAGTTGTCTTGTCTCATCATATAAACTATCTGTACCTTTGGTAATATGTAAGAATTGGCTACATCAGTGTATTTATGTTCTGTATTGATGTTCAAGCATTGTTGCCATGTCCCTTGTATGCTTTAGGTGTATTATAGATGCATTGCCTTCACTATTTGCTTTAATGTTATATAGATTATATTTTTATTTAATATCTAGAATTCTATGAAATAAAATATTTGAAATGAAATATGCTTCTTATCACCGACTGAAGAACTGAACGTCGCTTCTGAATCACCCTGCATTCGTAAAGTTCAAGACTTTCGCGAAGGCTTGTATGTTTTTATTTCCTTTAACCCCTTAACGATCGCATAATTTTTAAGAAAACAGTAAAAGTGCATATTTTTTACTCATGAAAATTGTATAAAAATAAGTGTATGAACAATATATGCATTCATTTTTAGTTTTTTAGTTTTAGGAATTTTTTTTAGCTTGAAATTAAGAAAATTTAATTTTTCAGAAACTCCAACAATCAGGGTTATTGTGACAATCAACTATTTCCAATTGCATTATAAATACTCTGTTTCTGCATCTGGTATGTAAAATAAGAAATACAAAATTTTTCCGGGTATAAGAAATGGATTGTTTTAAATCTTTATGGTGCGTTAATTTTGAAAACTCCAGCCCGGAAATATCAGAGGAAAGAGAAATAGAATGTGAAATCTCACCCCGTGATTTTGACGGGAGCAAGAAGGAAGGGGTTAACTTTTGTTAAAACGTTATGTAGGTAAGAATGATCCTCATTCGTCAATTTTAAGTTTTTTTAATTTCATTTCAACCGTAATGGCGTGGTGGCAGAGTTTTTGTTTCGGGACTAGAAGACCTTGATTTTAGGACTCGTTGGTTCAAAGGTATGAGGTTCGTCAAAAGTAATCTTCGTGAATGCTGTCGACTTAACTGAACCATTCAATTCGGAGATGGTCATGCCATTTCAAAAATTTGAACCCATTCGAGGATCTTGTGCCAGGGAAAGTCACATCAAATCAAATCTAATCAAATAAAAAATTTGAAATTTAGAGTAAATTGATTTAACTTATGTGGTAATAATACTTTTAAGGAAATAAAAGGATTTGTGCGATTATGGAAGAAGAGAAAAATCTGAACAGAGTGAAAAGTGCCGATGGCGAGGAACAGACGAAATTATCAGGGTTTCCAGAAAAGTTTAGTTATAATGTTCCAGTTTGAAGCAACAGGAGGGATTTTGGGACGGGCCACGTAATTTTCAATCGTATTCAGTCAGATTTGAATAACACCTGAGCCGACACCCCCCTCTCCAAAGCGGCAGGACTTTGCCCTTCAATGTCGGATTTAACGTGCAACGGACCCATACTTAACCTGGCGTGAAAATTGAAATTTTTCTTTTTTCGGCTTAGAAGAAATGAATCCTAATCATCTAATTAACGTATTCATTTCTCTATGTTCCTCGACCTCCGTTCATTTAATTTTTTTTTGCTGATAAAACTTTAAATATTTTTTCGGTTCTTTATTCGCCAAATTCAAGTATGATGTGCTGATAAAAGTTAAATAAAAGTGTGTGGATGCTAAAACGCCGATTTATGAACAAACTTGGAATGCTTTGCCGATATTGTAGCAAACATAAATGAGTCGTTCAACGGCTAATCATGTGATCTTAATGGTGTGACATAGCTGCCAACTACATACAGTAATCGTCCATATTTAAAAGCTACTTAACTTGTGGATTTAGCTGAAACTCATTTTTCAGTGTCGACAGTTTTCTTCTATAGTTGCGAAATTCGGTAACTGTGACATTGACTGTCTTCGATATTGCTTTTCACGTGGCATTATTTTCTCTCCATCCGTTTTTTCATCGTAGTAGAATTAGATAGAATATATTTTTAATCTATTTCTAAACATATATTCATATTATCACGGGAGTGAAAGATGGCTGAGAATGAAGAGCTTGTTATCATTAAAGAAGTCGAAACCTCTGAAATGAGTCAAGTTCACCACACCATACATGCAAATAACCTCTCTGCAGCACAAAATTGGATGTTTTCCCAGGATTACAAGACAAAATCCAAAATTCTCCAGACTTCGTGGAGGTATGAAATGACATTCGACCAAGTGCCAGAGACTGGAAATGTTTCCTGTTCTATAAATTTAAAAAGAACAGACTCCGAGAATCGCCCGGTGAATGCAGTTTTTAGGATCTCATTTTCTCATTACAACCATCGGCTTCCTCTTTATACTCAAACTTTTAACAAGGACAGTATGTTACATGGTGACGAATTGCAAAAATATATTGCTGAAATAATACCGTATCCTAAGTTGATACGTTTGCTTGAACAAGTGATAATAATTGATGTCTTTATATTTGTTCGTGTTTGTCATTCAGAGATCAATGTGGATGCTTCAAGTACGAGTGGTGATAATATGGAAGCTCTTTCTTCCAAAACGTAATGCAGTTGTGTATTTCCTGATTTAATTGAAAGCCTTCGATTTTGGGTTCCTACAATGTCTTCAATTATTACGTATTAGTTTATAGAAACGATTCCAGAAGTTGTTTGAATTAAACAAAATGTCTGTAGAAATTTTAAGTAATTTTTAATAATTTTTACAAAATATTAAATTTTGCATCTGTTGAGTTGCCAGTTTCTGTGTAGTGTTTACTAGTCCTTGTCAAGTTCAGTCTTGTAGGAAAGGCTTATAGGAACAACTATAAATCGAGTACCAGTGTGTTTAAGTAGGGTAAGGTTGTTCAAGTCGTACCCACAGCCTAAGTAAGTACCTATTCCTTTCTTTGATTTCGTCGAATCAGCAACGCTTACGACAGTGCGATGACTACTTGTATCGGCGATGTTAATTCCATTAAAATTTAAAACAGCGCTTCGAAGCGTTGCAACCTAACTTCGAAGAAAAATAAGTTTTCGGTAGTTTTCTTATAGTTTTCGTGCGTATTTCGTAGGACGTAAAGCAATAAATATTATTAATATGTAATTATTTCTTAGGGTATCATTCTGTGCAACCTGAATAGTTGCTTTTATGCATTAATGATGCTCTGGTTCATTTCATTCTTTTGTGATGCTTACTTAAAATTTTACACTTGCCGTTGCTTAAGTCGTACCATTCACGCCTTAAGGATCGCTTGTACATCTAAAGATTCACGTTATTTATAGAAAGATAATGTCGTTCTTTTTAATATATAATGTGAAATGTGCTTTTTCCAATTTTTAAGCAGGGTCCATAAACGTGGCAAAACGTATCGATAATACTTCGAGACGTTACGAGATGGACGAGGCGTTACGAAAATTACCGAATGGTGATATGGGCTTCAACGAAAGTATAATATTCCTAAACCGAAACTGAGTCTTCACCTTCTAGAACTAAATAAACATTATGAATTTGGAAAACCGAAAGTTTCCGAAAGAATGTCCGTGAATTAACTCAAGACCAAATAGTTTACTCAAAGAATAGTAATAAATGGTGCTTTTGCTTCATTTGCTTCCAAGGTACGACTTAAGAATTGGTTTCCTTAGTCGTACCGATGTTATTACTTTAAGATTTGTTTATTTACTTCCACAGAGTACATGAATTTTGAAATTTTTTTGTAAAAAAATAGCTGCAATATTCATAGAAGTTGTGAATAATGCAAAATTTGATCCTTCATTTAGTTAAATCTGCTCTTTGTAGAATTTTTCCTTAGGGGGTACGATGTAGCAACCTTACCCTACTTTGGTTTGCTTTTATGGCCCAGGATGAAAGAAACAAAGCATTAATGGATAATTGAATTTTTGTTGGATCTTTAAAGTAAAAGATTCTATTATCTTGCATGCAGTGCAATTGCTCTTTCTTTAGAAATTCAGTTATTCACAAGAGATACCAGAATATATGAGCATGCAGTATATATGTATGTGATATTTTAATTTAACTTTCCTAAATAATCTTAACGACACCTCATTTTAAATACTTCTACTTTCATCATAATTAACGGACTACAACTTTCTTTACAAGTCACGAGGTTCTAAAAGGGAAAATTCCCTCTTCTGAGTACTTAAGCGTTCTGCGCATTCATTTCTTCTTCTTTTTTTTTTTTTTCACGCCAGCATGTAAGCATTCAACAATAACACGCCGCGCGGGCGTAAACTTCTGAAATTCTGGTCATGGAGCTGCAAATAAATTAAGTGCTTTACCTATGAAAAATAAAACCTGATTCCTAAATAAATGAAGATTTGGACAAATATAGTCTTTTCCTTGATGACAATGGACTGCCTTTTCTCCTTTTATAAAGCCTGATCTTACATGTATATACATTCCCTTTTTTATTAATGAATAATTCTATAAAATATTTCAAAAGCAACTTTTCAAGCATTAAATTATTACTATTACTTAAGAATGATGTTCAACCCTCTGACTGCGTATTTTTTAAAATTACTATTTAGATGCAATGTTTGCAAACGTATTCAAATACCGTTGAGCCAAGCGAGTTATTTTAATGCAGAGCTTTATTAGTATAATATGATCCAGCGCTATAAAAGTACTAAGTAAACGCATTAGCCTGTGAAAATCGCAGGATGCAGCAGAAAATAGACTTGTTTCCAACCCGTGGAAATCGCGGGATACACAGTCGGAGAGTTAATATATTAAGAAGATTAATTAAATGTGGTAGGATTAAGATAGACTGGTAGAACTTTTACAGAAATCGTTCGCTTCAATTCTATGTTTCTTCTGCGCTTACTTTATTTCTGCGTGCCTTTTATAATTTTTTTTTAAAATAGCTCATGAATTATTACTCAACCCAATGGAAAAAAATCAATTACATCGACTAATTTTATGAGTTGTATACTGTAATTTGGCATAGAAGTTTGTAGATTTGTTGCTGGTTTAGGTGTTTTTCATCAACTCACCGCGGTTCAAAATTACGAGATCTGTCCCAAAATGGCCCTCATGTAGCTTCAAAACGGGACGTTATCTAACTAAACTGAACTAAAATACATAATCCCAGTACGTGTCTGAATAAAACATATTAGCAAAAAATGTCATTAATTGCATAATTTGACTATTTTGTAAGAATCAAACTTATGCGGATTAGTTAACTGAAAAATTATACACATGTATCTACACGAATAGTTGAGTTTCTTATTCTGATAACATAAAAATTGTTTCAGTAGAACATTAAATTTTCAGCTTTACATCGTGTCTTTCTAAAAAGTCTTACGATACTTTACAATTCTGGATATTTCAGTATAGTTTATATTCGTACTTGAGTATTTCACTTTACTGATGATATTATTATACGTCTGATGCATGATATTAGAATAAGGATGGGTTTTTTTTTTCAGAATGTGAGGCAATCCACCACATTTTCTGTCATTTCAATTTCAGTTTATTGCATAATCTTTAAGCTGAGAAGTCTTAGAGTCTACTCAATAATAATCTAACACTGTATAGCATGTTGCTGGTGGTATTTTTTTTTTTTTATCGGAAAAGGAACAAAGCAAATGTCACTTGAAATAATAAAACAATTGATAGTAAGCTAATTCTGACACTATTAGAACTTGCAAAAAACACTTAGTCAAGAATACGAATCACTATAATGCATAAAATAGAGCCTATGATGCATATCGTTAAATTTCTGATTGATACTCTCGAGGGCAGCTACCTCGAGTATGAGGATGAGAAGTTGCAGTTAAATAAAGCAAGTTCTTGGCTCCCTTGGTGGCATGATAATTATGTTGTAGGGGTAACAGCCCCGTATCTCCTGATGGGGCACACCTCCTTGTGAGGGCTCCCTGTATGAGACGCTCGTACTGGATTTATTTTGCATGATTCAAAGCGCTCGTGTTATTTTCTGAGGCAATCAGATAATTTAAATTTACCAAATAATCAATTGGGCGAGGCGATTATTTATGGTGGTTATACTGATGACATAAGTATCTACCATTTTGGAATTTTAATAAATCATAACTGAGCTTTTGAGTCATAAATTGAATTTTCAATATTTGTTAAATAAGGACCATTATTCGACTGAATACGCGAGTTTCTTTATAGATTTAATATTCTTTAATAGAGAACCACATTAGCCTAATGTAATCGATCTCAGAAATAAGAGGAACATAGATTAGAGACTCGAAGGACCGACGTGTTACTTGGGTATGGTTGAAAATTATGCTATATTTCGCTGGTAAAAATTATTTACTACAAATACTCGTATTTCCTCTAATATTCAAAGTATTTACTTCAAATTTTAATACAATGCTTCTCTAACATATTATCGAGTATTCTTTAAGTTTCGTTTAATTTGGATGAAAACTCTGCATGCTGTAAGCAAAAAACATGCAGGAAAATTTGGAATATTTTAGCGAAAATCTTTATCTTCCAGAATATAAGTTCCATTTTTATAAAGACGCACGTAAGCGATGAGCATATTAAGCATAGCCATTGATGAAATTTGCAAATCATTATCAGTTTTTTGTGAAATGGGGATAAGTGAAATTCCTTTTCATCAATTTCTATTCGGTCCCCTAACTGCCCTCGTGACCGAACCCTTCTCTTTAAAATGTGAGCTCAAGCATATTCGTCATATGGTCGAAATGCAGTTCCTCGAGCCTTCCTGGAGAAATTCAAAACAAAGGTGTAAATCCGAAAGTGTCCGGACACTTTTGATCATATAGTGTATCAAAAGCAGAACAATCAACGCAATCATATTTATTACAACCTTGTTATTTCCCCTCTCAGTAAATGCACTCGTTCGTCTACTATCGAAGCTCAGCATCGAACTTATGAGAACAAGGGAATAGTTAGAATAAGCTAACTACAACCGATAAAAAGAAATATTTACTATAGTTTTAAGTGGAAGAGATAACAAATAAAAATGAAACAACTTTCCTCCTCTTCGTAGGTTCAATGAAAATGTATCAGAAGAATTAGGTTTTCTGAAAATCTTGTGTACAGGAATGACCTATAAATACATATTTTGCTTAACCGCTTTGCTCTTTCTTCTGTCTAATTAGATGGTACCTATTTTGGCAACGTGCTGTCGTTTTCATTCAATTAAGAGCCGATAGAAACACTGAGACGCTAATGGATTCCTCTTAATTTTTGTATCAAATTATGTCTATGAATAATTTAATTCTATAGAAGCTTGGTCCTCTGATTACAGTTTAAAGTGAGCCGGTTTAGAAAATTTTTGCGGTGGTAACGTGAGGCTCAGAAAATATGTAATTATGAAAACCCCATTAATGATAATCTCCATGAAATTGAAATGAGTTATTTTGAATATGGCCGCAGTTTCATCTCGTGCAAGTTTATGCAAATGAGGATTATTTTCTGTTAGATAAAATTAAACGAACAGACAGTGTAGCTCATTGTTTCAAAGAAAAAGCAACTTAGAAAAATGGTAATTACTGTTTCATAAGGTGGGATTGGAATGATTCAACACACATCAGTGCTTTCAAGCTATATTATTTTTTCATAAATGATCATTCAAACTTCAAAGTAAAAGCTGATTTCTGACGATCTGAAGAAGCTACAGATATGCGTCTCTTTTAACAACGAAGAAAATAGATTGAATGAAGCCTTTCATTCTGTGAATTTGTATCAGTGCTAACTACAAATGAGTTGACTTTTTAAACGGTACAAAAACAGCATCCATTGAAAAAAAGTTTTACGTGTAATTTTCATTTTGGTAGGTTTTTAAAGATAAACAATATTTTTTGTTCACATGCAAGTTATCTTCACATAACTTTGTCTCCATGAAACATCCTATCTTGATGATAAACAAAACAATTATATTAACGTTTTTCATCACATCTTAATATTTTACATCATCAAAGCAGTAATGGCAAATAAGCTCTCTATTCATAGAAGTATATAATATGAGGGTTAAGATAAGACTTTGAACTGCAGGCAACTATCAGTTCAGGAAGTGATTGGAATTGAGCTGTAGTTTTGAAAGTCTAAGATGATATCTATGTTTATATTTCTGACAAGCATTGGTATCTTTAAGGAAGAATCCAGAGATCCCTTCTCTGTCAGAGATATCATGATTTAAGGGGCCCACGGCACCGTAAGTTCACCCAACTGTCATCGAGGTCAAGCGGGAAGAT
Organism: Araneus ventricosus; assembly: GCA_013235015.1. Lineage (NCBI taxonomy): Eukaryota > Metazoa > Arthropoda > Arachnida > Araneae > Araneidae > Araneus > Araneus ventricosus. Next base: position 32,390 of record BGPR01006633.1, on the reverse strand, counting down.
GCTTTTAACAAATATCTCAAGCATAAATATGGAGATAAATATCTTTCTGTCAACGCATTTGGGAAGAGATTCCAATTTTTGCGAAATAGCTTTTAAGTCTTGAACAGCATATATCGACTTCGAGCATCAGCCCCCACAGTTTCTAATCTGTATATACTATTTTTAATTGGTTTATTTCACAATTTTGTAACCTTTGGAAGGTATATATTGCATGCCCTGAATATCTCTCACTGACAAACATGTTTTCCTAGAAGGAAGAAAAAACTCGAAAAAATTTAGGCTGGTAAACAGAAAACCAAGATTGCCGTTATGTGGAGAAGATAAAAACCGTGAGAATTTCTTGTACGTTATCTAAGTAACAAGCCATGGTTCTAAGAATTGATCCACGTTTGGTAATCATTCCTTTCTATATTACATGATCCAGCTTTCTACTACGAATTAAAGCTACCATAAATTCTTGAGTATAATAAATAACCTTTTATAATCACTTAATAACCTTTGATAATCAACTAATGTAGTTTGGCCATCGAGGAAATGAGACCAATTTACTGATACTTTTAATAAGCTAAGATTATGGTTCTTCTTATTGACAACTTAACCTAAAAGCTCGAGAACACTCGTATATCGTATTATCGCATTTTTAGTCTTAAAATTTAATTATTAATTAGCTTTATAATTTTACACAAAAATTACGTAGACTATATAAACAATTGAAGTATTATGTGCCTTCTGAGATGAATGCAAAAGACGGCCCCTTTCCAAAACAGAAGGGATCATCTTATTAGCAAAGAAAATGAAACAGTTAAGAGATTAAAGACAGAGGAAACTTATTTTCTCAAGTCTAAAATAAATTTTAAAATATTGTCTAATTAAATAATTTAGCCAAAGTCTTAAAAAGTATGATTTTAAGAATCTCATAATTATCTTGGCTAATAAAAGTTTGGCATGATATTTCGATTACTATACTGTTGGCTATGTTCATCTAAACTTAACGTGCAAGGTTTCGTGAGCCAATGCAGCTCATTAGACTAAATCAATTTTTACTGGCCACAGATATTGTTGTTTGCGCATTTTTGGATCAGCAATAGACATATTAATGCTTATTAAATTTTCACATTATAAATATTTATTATCCTGATATTTTGCCGAGAACATTTTTTAATCATTTTTAGCAACGTACTACAATATAAGGAATACAGTTTCAACTTTTCCATCGTCACTTGCGTTACTTTCTAATAAAACCAAACTATAACGGATGCATCGAAAATCCAAAATATGCATAGAAAGTGAAATAAATGACTTTCGAATGCTGCGTTTCTAGTGTGGATTGAATATGTAATAGAGAAAAGGTAATATTTGTTCAAGAGAGGGAGCTCACTTTACCATTTCAATAAAATTCGGAAGTAAATAATCTAATTTTACGGCAATTATTTACATTATACAGTCCCGGTCCTCTTTCTGTGAGGTATCTTTTAATCTAATGACTACAAAGCTTTCCAAATTGGCATATATTCAACACGAATTCTTCTTAGGTTAACCTTTTAGCGGGAGCGCGTTTGCAAGAGATACTTGAATTGTGCATCTTATTACATATTTATATCGTTATTTTATATATTTAAGTGCAATTTTACTTATGAAATCTTTGTTTACTATTAGGCTAATAAATACAGATAACATAAATAAAAATAGCAATTATTTTTATAAAATAACACGATATATATATGTAATACGATGCACGATATGTCGTAAAATTTGCGTAAGCGCGCCCGCTGGGAGGTTAAATTGACGACCCATGGAGTCAGCAAAGTTGTTCTGTACTTTTATTTTAAAGTCAAACAGAAGGCTGTGTTGCATCTCGGGCATAGTATAGGAATCATCTTATATGAAAAACATGAAATGAAGGTCAGAGATGGTGAAAACCGTAAGTGCATTTTATGAAAAATAAAAGTTTACGCGTTGTCTGAAAAATGTTGGCCTAGGCTTTAATACCTCAAATATTGATACTAGATATATGTGTGATGTTGCTTAACCCTTGATGTTCCAGGTTTTTTTTTTTTTTTCTCAAACCTAAACGAAGTGTCTTGACTTGATAATCTCAATCCCAAAGTTATTTTATTATACCACGACTAGAAAAAATGACCCTTTAAAGGGTTAAGCTGTGTAAAGTTTAGTTTAGTTATATTAACGTCCCGTTTTGGAGCAACACGAGGGTTATTTAAACTGTGTAAAAAATATTCCTCTCGGTTAGCAGGGAGGCGAAGAGATTCCTTTTGTCCGGATATATTAGAAAAAGAATATTTCGTACTCTAATTTCAAATGGGTTGGAAGAGAATGCAACTGATGAGAGCTTTCTAACAAGTTATCACCAGCATAGGTTAAAATACAATATAAGCTAACCCTTAAATGCTTAGTGCTTTAAGCAACATACCCAATTTTGTCTCTTAAAATCTTCCGAATAAGACTGAAGCTCTACTGCTTGTTGTGGCCAATAGGATACATGCTCAAATTTTTATTAAATCAATTTACAATATATAGATGGCAGCCTGAGTGCTGATAAAAAAATAAATTGATATTTTTCCTTTTGAGGCTGCATCTTTTTAGCTTTGTTTGTACGCTTGAGAATATCATATATTCTAAAAAGTTAAAAGAAAACCCTTATCCTTATTATTATTTATTAAAATTTATCTGTGTCTGACATTACAGAATTTTATAAAGGAAATTTTTTTCTAAAATAAAGCCCAACGTTGTCAGTTGGTAACAAACTGTTTTTTAGCCATAAACCATACTTAAAACAAAATAGGATTTTTAAAATTATTTTTCCCATGCTTTATTCAAGAAATGCAAGTCAAAAACATTTTTAAATCAATTTTTTAAAAACTGTGCTTTTAAGGGTTAATTTGAGGGTGTGTGTGAAAATCACTTTTCAGCATAAGTTTTAAGAAACTGTAGTTATGAAAAAAAACTTACAGTACAAAAGTTGTTCGTTATGATAATTCGACTAATTTGAATTTTCTTTTAACTTCAATCATAAGGGAATTTTGAGGAAATGAAATATTCAATCCCCCTGCCACCATTTCCATTCTTTTTGAGCTGGATAGCCTATCTGCGAACTTGGTCAAGATTTTCATCGTCCTTGCATATCCCGCGCCGGTAAAATCTAATCAAAATTACTCTAGTTATCGTTTATTCCCCATGTTATCGTGTTTACAAGATAAAATGGTCAAAACAACATGATAATATGGGCAAATAAACTTTTGAACGGGATCATGATCGGTGAAGGATCACGATCTGCAGGCGGTGAAGATTTGCCGAAATTTTCCAGAAGTCGTGTCATTAAAACCATTGCAATAGGTAGCATTCCTATAAGGAATCCACCTAAAAAATCAATACAGAAATTTACGAGTCGACAAAAAATGACAGAGGATAATTTTTTAAGAATAAAAATTTAAAACTTACAAAGAGTGAAACGTTCCAATGAATAAAATGAAATTATGAAGGAATCCATCAATAAAATTCTAACAGAAATATTATGACAAAAATCATTTTGAGCTATAATGTCCGAAATTCCTGAGCGCAATTCTTTTTATGTTTCTAACAAGATGCTTCTATAGAATTTCTGAACTTCACAATTGCAGTCAAACACCTTGCAACTATTTAAATAACAAAATGTACTTAGTAAAATGTCAAAAAGACATTTTTCCTTTTCCATTTTGTGATCAAATATCACTCGGATAATCTAAGAGATTATACGTTGATTTGTGTTTCTGTTGCTAAGGGACTATGGAAAAAAAATACTAGGACTGGAGGCAACGATAATTTCGTGGAATACAAGAGTATTACGGAGACTCGAATTGCTTTTAAAATGATTGTTGCATATCTTTAATCTGTAGGTTTGTTTATGACCCTATCCTTCTGGTACTCCCTCTATTCAAAATTCCAAACCAAGCCAGAACTAAATTTTTTGCCCTAATTCACCCAGGACTTAACGTTTGGCGTCTGTCGTGAGATCTTGTCGAGACGAATATAATAATATCGCACACGACCCCGTTAGAAATTGCATTTCCATGGAACTCGACATTTTAAATGGTGGAATGGTTTATAGAGTTGAAAAGTTTTATTTAGACAACTTTTGTTTCGGAAATTCCTAATTTAATTTTAAAAGAATGGGAAACATTACAGATTTTATGTAAAGCTCCAAAGCCCTTCGAAAATGCAAATTCAACTGGTAATCTAGTCCTCGTTTCAGTCAATATGGACTAAATAGAGTCTGTAACTAAATTATAAACTTCTCGGATGTGTCACGAAATTATTTAGCAAGAAGCACTATTCAACAATTGCAACCATTTCTACTTAGTGGATTAGAGGATCGAGAATGACGGAATTTTAACAGCAACCACATTTTCTGATACACGCTGTAAAGATATAGAATGTGAAAATAAAATATCTGCAGAAAACGTAAAATGGCAGCTAAATAATTTAATTTAATATATGCTGGATAAAACTACCAATCAGCAACTTAACAACAAATTCACAACAATGAAAATTCTCTTTTAGAGGTCCATTCTGAAAAAAGTTCTCTGAAAATAGCCGAAAAGGGCAACTAATTCAAGAGCAGAGTTAAAATAAACAATACTTTGACAAGGGAGTATTAAGTATTGTCGGACCAATGGTCGTAATGAAGTCAAAAGTATAACTATCCACATTTTAGTTCGCTTCTACAAGAAATGTTTTGTGCGCTTTCTTACAACATCTCAAAAGCGAAACTAATTCAAGAGCATAGTCAAAATAAAAAATACTTTGAAAAGGGAGAGGATAATCTAGATCTTGTCTAACTTCAGATAAAGAAAAAACTTCTGCTTCTATGCATAATATGAAAACCAGCAATTCAATAAGCCTCTGACTGCTTATCCTGCGATTTCTACGGGTAGGAAGGAAGTCTATTTTCTGCTGCTTCCTGCGATTTCCGCAAGCTGATGTGTTTATTTAGTACTATTATAGCATTGAATCATATTTTACTAATGAAGCTTTGCATATAAATAAAAATCTGCTTGGTTCAACGATATTTGAACATGTTTGCAAACTTTGCTTCTAAATATATATTTTTGAAAAATCGACAGTCAGATTGTTAACTCATCTACACTATACAGGAACTTCTTGATTTTTCAATCAGGTAGTAATACAAACTGATTTGACTATTCTGTAGATCAAGAAAATAAACTTAAATATTTAGTTAAGGATAATTACTGGATATGTCGTTTTGATGGCTTCAACATGCGCAAACCCTCATTTATTTCATTTCCTCCATCTCTCTCTTTCCTTTCCACTAATAACCAGATGTTGAGTAAACATACATTTTGCTGAATGTAATATATTTTCATAATTAATGGTCTTTAAACGCTTCCCAGGATTTAGAGTTTTTAGATAAAGCAAAGCACGTGCATAGTGTATAAATTAATTCAGATAAATATATATAATATTGTTTTACACAACAAAATGGTTTACATCATTTTAATTTTTGTACTACGAGGGGCGCTCCGAAATTAAGATTCGTCATGCTTTTTTCTTATGGAAGCTTTATTATAAACCAAAACATACAATGGCGTAACAAAATACAAACTTTAAGCTATTTTTCCACATATTCGCCACCGACATTGATACATTTGTCGTACCGTGAAATCAACTTCAATAAACCATCCTGGTAAAAATCGGTGCCCCACCGAGCGAAGGAAGTTCTTCACAGCCAGCTGCACCTCTTCATCGCTTCAGAAGTGACGTCCCGATAGTGCTAACTTCGACGCAGGAAAAAGGTGAAAGTCTGATGGAGCAAGATCGGGGCTGTAGGCCAGGTGATTCAATCTCTCCTCTCCTAGGTAACGAATGTGTTCTTTTGTGTCCCTTGCTGTGTGGGATCTTGCATTATGATCCAAGAACAAAACCCTTCGAAGCTTATTGCCATTCTTGCAGTCTTGTGATCAAAGTGAGGTCCTTCAGCATCCATCTTCACCTTTTTCCTGCCTTAAAGTCAGCACTGTCGGGACGTCACTTCCGAAGCAATGGAGAGGTGCAGCTGGCTGTGAAGAACTTCTTTCCCTCACTGGGCACCGATATTTACCAGAATGGTTTATTGAAATTGATTTCACGGTACTACAAATGTATGATGACTGCGGTTCAAAATTACGAGGTCCGTCCTGAAATAGCCCTCGTGTTGCTTCAAAAACGGAACGTAAATATAACTAAATTAAACTAAACCGACAACTGTGCTTTAAAACCACATGCAGTTTTAAATTGTTAACTATGCTCTCAATAAATTCTAGTTTCATGACAAAAAAATCCGGTTTCTTTTCCATTCTTTCCGTAAAAACGGCATTTTTTTTTTTCATTTTGGTTCGTTTACGAATACTTGATTTCTGAAGTTGAGTTCAACTTCTGAGTCATCCTGTATTATGAAACTGTTAGTTTTAATTAATTACATTAAATTATTTAATTACCTTTAAGTGTTAGATAAATATTTAGTTAGCATTTATATAAAAAAAATTCAAAAGCGACATTTTATTATTTCAAGAATGAACTACATATGTTGAGGGAAAATAATGAAGGTGGTGCAAAAAATGTGTGAATATTTTAGCATATTTTTACTATCAGTGTTACAGTAGCACTCAACTTCTTACCATCGGTATTGCGGTAGCACTCAACTACTTCTTAGTTTTGCTTTGACTTATTCATAGATAAAATATTGAAAGAGAACTGCAAATAAATAATTTGGCTCATTACTTTCTGGAATTCTAATGGTTTGATTTCTGACTTGAAACTCAACTTTGCTAATTAAAACTAAGACAAAGGAACAATAATTTTAACAATTTTTATTTCTCAAAATTTGTCCCGCACATTAATGGATTAAAGAAATCTTTTATTAATATTTAATAGAAAACTCGATTCTTTCTGCATGACAAAAATGTTTAATACTTGTACTAGCAATAAATCTTTAGGAAAGTCTAATTTTTAGGCATCTTTTTTAAAGTCCCGCTTAAACTCGTATATTAAGAAACAAAACTGAAATACTTTCGTATGTGAATATCTATAGTAAGTTATTTTTATCAAAATATTAAATAGAAATTCATTATCCTGTTAGTACAAATGAAAAAGTTTTTGTGTAATATGTGGCCAAAAGCATTTTCTCAGGAATCTTCGTTACAAAGTCATCATGGAATTCATTCGTATACTGTGACCATATGACTGTGACGTATGCAGTAAAGCATTTTTGCATAAATCTCATTTAAATCGACATTACCTTGCACACACAAAAGAAAAACCATATGTGTGTGAAGTATGCAGCATGTCATTTTCCCAGAAATCTACTTTAAATAAACATTACCAGACTCGTACCCAAGAAAAAACATTTGTCTGTGAAGCATGAAACAAGGCTTTTTCAAAGAAATCAACTTTGAACCAAAATTACCGCGTTCAATACAGAAGAAAAACCACGTTATTGAAGAGCGCAATTACTCATTTTCCAATAGATATATCAAATTTCAATCAACATTAACGGACTCGTCACAAAGAAAAACCGTATGTCTATGAAGCGTACTGGTTAATTTCCCATAAATATTATTGCAATGGGCATTACCCTCTTCATACTGACAAAAACCATACGTCTATGAAATATGCAGCAACACATTTTCGAAGAAATCAGATTTAAATCAACATTAATTTGTTCATTCAAGGAGAAAAAAGCCACCAAATGCCTGCAGCATTTGGTGGCTTTCCCAGTCCTTTTCCAGCTATCTCTATAAGTTCCGGCTTCATCATTCAGATATCTGCACATGCGGGGAAAAGGGAGACCCTCTCCATTATGCAACTTCTTGACATATGACGTTATCTTATCATTTTACAAAACCAAGTGCAGAAAATACTCAACTTTGGTGGAAGAGCGTACTTTCAAATAATCTATCAAGAATAAAGATAGCTAAACTCATATCTTTCCTCACTGAAAATGAGAACCTCGTAAAACAATCACCGGAAGCAACCAGTTCATCCGACTCCGACCCAGATTTCTCTCCTTCACCAAGACCTCAGACTTATGGACTAAGACACTCAAGAGGTTCAATACCTAGGAGCCTATTCAGTCCTCCTACAAGCGAACTTTTGGAACCAGTCTTAAAATTGTTTTTGTTTCGCGAGTCTTTCTTTTCATATGTAAACACACATTTTTGATCGTTTTTATAATCATTACATGTTTTTTGTCGATGATGTTAAAATTCTGTATGTAACCCTTTTTTCTTTTTTGTTCAATAAAATTTCTACGCACATTCATCCAAACTGCAAACCGGAGATTTTTATCTCTGGAGTCAGGGGCGTGTCGTAGTGTAAAGTAAGACATATTCCAGAAAATATCATTTATATCGGCATTATTATTTTCATTCAAATGAAGAGCTTGAAGCGCAATCTAAAACTTTTTATAGAAGTCTTGTATAAGAACACATCATCGTGTTCATACCAGGAATATCCATATTCGTGCAAAATTTACAGCAAGACTTTGTTCACTGAAATTTATCTGTGACATGCATTATCATAACCATAAAAAAATCTTATGTTTGTAATCAATGTCAAGAAGTATTTTTGAACATATCTACTTTAAGAAATCATCATGTCTAACAATAGCAGTGTGCTTGTGTAATGTGCAGTAAAACATTTTCATTTAAGACTTTAGAAATTCATCTTTTTGTTTATTTTAAATAAACACCATATATATTTGATATTCAGCAAAAAGAATTGAGACCAGTCTAGTTAAGGGTATAATAATCACATTCATAACGTCAAAAGCCATTTATGAACTGTGTCGATACATTTTCCCTGAAGTGTAATTTCAATGCATCACTTGGCTTACTCATTTAAGCGAAAAAATGTCTTGAGGTTTTTTTTTGCATGTAATTGACTTGTCATGCATTTTGTCTTAAGGGGAATATTGTTTATTTATACATGTGAAATATGTATTTCTTCGCAGTTAAGCAAGTTCATTTGCATTTTACTAGTAAACAAATATTTTGCATGTATGTGATACCGAAAATAATGTTATACTATAAATAAAAGGAGTTTTTTTACCATGTAGAATGCTCCATCTTCCTCTTTTTTACAGTATTTCCATGAAACTGAGGTTATCTGTCTTGTTTATCAGTTGATGGATAAATATGTATAGAATAATATATATTTCCGTATAGAAATATTGGCACATGCTGCAAAAAGACATTTCATAATGTTTTGGAATTGGTTCCAATAATAAACACATTTTTAAATTACTTCATGTAAACTGTTGAAGCAATTCATAGAAAATTTGAAGCAAATTGTAGGAAATAGACAATGCTATAAATTAGACTATAGAAAATGCTATAAACTATAAATACAATGCATCTAAAGTAAAGGACAATTGAATTCAAAATGCACTGTGTACCGTTGAGTACTGGATGAATGTTGGTTTCAATGTTTTATATGCATGATATGGTTAATTATGAATTCTACTTATTTAGTGTAAACATGTGCGAGAATTTTAAATATTTCTAAACGATTTCAACTCTGTATTGGAATTGATGATATTCGATGAATGTATTACATATTTTTACTTTTTCTTTATGAGAGGCAATTGTTAATCAATATTTTGTTATAAGAAAATGTATTTCGTTTGGAATTTCTGTGTTCTTTCTTTATGAATGTATTGTTGCAGTAAAGAACTTGTTGAAATGATTTTGTATTCTATTTCCTACGGACAATATTATTGGAAACGGCAAGAAAATATTTGTTCCGCTTGGTTGTAATGAAAACTGTAAATTAATTTAGAAAGCGCAGTTCGTGTTATTTGATTTTTAGTTATTTTGTTCCAATCCATATTAAATTACTCTGGAAAATAACAAGAATTAATATTGGTAGTGGCCTCAAATAAAACATGATTACACATCCCATTATGAATACCTGCAGCTCTGCTTCGAAGAAATTCCTCCGTAAAGCAAGAACATTACGAAGGAAATGTTAAAACCAAGAAGCTAAATAATAATCCTTAATTTTTTGAAGATAATTTCTATTCTGTCATGGAACAGATATTATATTGTTATATTTACTTGTATTTCTCCGAAATGATATCTAAAAAGTATCATCGATTTTTCGATATCCTAAAATCTTGGCTTACTATACTTATTTTAACATATTGTGTTTTAGAAAAGTACCATTCAGGCCGAATTTCAACCTAAGATACAGAAATTGTAAAAAAACAAAATTTAGTGAAAGATTGCTAACCATGGCTTTCATTATATAGTCGTTTAATAAGCAACACCACCAATCTCAAATTCCAAGATTTTACAAGAGGAAGATAAAACTGAAATTTTCGTTACCATTAACGAATATGGATTTCTTTTTTTGCATCTGAAACAGATGCATGTTACTATCTGATGTGAAAAACATCCGCAGTATTCAGTATTGCTGGAGAAAAATTCAGTACTGAAATATTTAAACAGTGATTTTACAAAAATATTTAAATGCAGAATGAAAGATTAAAATATATATATTTAGTTTAGTTATTTTAATGTTCTGTTTGGAAGCAATATTTGGGCCGGACTTCGTAATTTTGGACGGCAATTAGATGATGAGGACGGCACCTGAGCTACATCCCCTCCCCAAACTTTCGCACCACTCCAACGAGAGGATGTTTGACACGCCATATCCGATTCAACGTCCACCAAGCTCACATACACGACAGATTTGCAGGAATCGGGTTTCGAACCTGGAACCTTCCTATCTCGAAGCCCCACGGCCAGACGAAGTATAAGGTAGAATTACGTTACAGTACAAAATTTATGCAATGCAATAATTGACATTTTCTAAAAGTTTCTACGATCAGTGCTAATATGCTGGCTAAATCTCATCCTTCAGAATCGAGAGGCAAGGGTTCGAGACCTTATTCCAGCAAAAATCCGGCGGGGCTAAGCGGCCCCCCCCCCCCCTCCGTGTGATGTGGAAAGCTGGACAGGGAAATGTCGACTCGGGTGCAGTCCTCATCATCTGATCTCAGTTCAATGTTAAGAGGTCTGTTCCAAATAAGCCCTACTATAATTTCAAAAGTTTCGTTATTTTAGTTTAATTAAATTAAAGTAACTGACACGATGTTTGCTGTATGAACATAAAATGTTCGGAAAAACGGTTGCGAGTATTTTAATTACAATTTGAATTGGCATGGATAAATTACATTTTCGGTACATTAACTTCCATCTGAGTATACGCTTTGAAGTGCATTTTCCGTATGAATGCAGAATTTTTTTCCATGCCTGTCAGCTCACTCAGTGCATCAAACGCATTTTTTTAACGGTGATAAGTGATGGTCTAATGAACCTAACGACTCCAAAATTATCCACCAAAAGCCACGCAAAAGAATCAAAAGATTTAGTGCAGGAAAAAGATTATTGGGTTTGTTTATGTTAAATTATACAGATATGGTTACCGTTAAATTATCATCTAATTATCAGAGAATTTATACATGTAGTGCAGTATCTCAATATAGACAAATGAAGTCTTAATTCGAATTTTATTTTGACATTTCAAGAAAATGATGATAGAGATTTAACATTGCCTTCTGGATTTATTTCAATCAAAATCCTTATAAAAAATTCGATATGCCCCCGTTATTTTTTAGGTTCTCTTTATGCTTTCGATATAAATTATTTGCATATAGTTCTCCGAAAAAGGTCAGAATTTAAGTAGTTCCTCATTTCTTTCTAATGGTAAAGCATTTTATTGAAGATCAATAAAAACTATAATATTTTCGGATTGAATATCAATTACATTATAATACTATTTGGACTTTGTTTTTACGTGATATTGGTATTGATAAGCTCATTTTAGTTCTCTCCGTTGGTGTTTGTTTCTTTTTTTTGTTTGTGTTTGGGTCCATTGACAAATTAGATTAGTTCCTTAAAATCAAGTGTTTGTCGCAGCATGGCCAAAAATGGTTTTTGCGCTATAAAAACCAACCCATATTATTTGGACAGTTTTTTTTTAAAATAACAATTGGAGACCGACAATTTCGATACTCTAAACGAATAATTCTTTGAACTGTTATAATTTATGTGTTTACGTGGAACCAGAGACGTGCCTTCTTCTGCACGATAGCCATTTTGACACTTGCATTGGATTACGCAGGTTTATTGCACAGTAACGGCACGTTACCTATCTGAAAAAAAAACTTAGCTACTCCCTCATTAAAAAAATGAAGTTGCTGCAATATAAAGACTTTTTTATTAATATTTGAAATGGTTCCAATAATTTATGACCACCCTGCATAGTATTACCCCTCATTTGCACTTTTCTAGGGACCAGAGAAATAGTGGTGTAAATAGAGGAAAACCACTTGCATAGGTAAAAATGCATAGGGAATCTGAGGGAACCAATAAAAAGTGTTGTAAATGGAGAGAAAACGTTAAAGACGGGAACGTAAATGAGGACTAATACTGTATAGGAATTCATTTGCGTCTGAAAAGAATAAACTATATACAAACGATGTCAAAGGATTTTATTGATGAAATATGTTTCAAATGGAAACAGAATTAAAAATAATAGCTAAATACTAAAGAAAATGGATCATGGTTATCCATTAATCATATTTTACGCATGACGCCTAGAAAATGTTTCATATTCACAAAGGAGTACATTTAACACGCATGGCGAAAGATCGCCCTACTTTAAATATAGAGAAAACACACAGTCATTTAAAATTCGCGCGAAATCTTTATATATTCATTTTTACTATTTCATTATGAAAACCAATATTTATGAAATAGCATCAATTATGTATAAAACAACAATTTTTTTTAAGTTTAAAAGGGAGTGAAGAACAGGAAAACGCATTAATATTATTACATAAAAAATCAGATTTGCTTTTCAAACCATTCGAATTATTCTTTAAAAATGATTCAACATCGACTATGTTATAAGAAAGTTATAGTGTAAGTAAAATTAAAGTCTAGGTTTTAGTTAAGTTATACAAGTCCAGTCAACGAAGGCCCAAAATGTGGTTGAAAAGAACATTAAATCAATATAGTTTGAAAATTGGTACACATGTTCGTGAGGGACTTTTGATGAACGTATTAAAAGTCCCCGGTCCTTTGGAGGGAGCTAGCGCCGCCATCTTGGATTTCATCCCCCTTCTTTTAGTTTTGCTTGAATATCTCGAAAAGTATTCAAATTACAGATGATGCAATAAATTACAGAGCATAAAATTCCCTACAATTACATGCTTTTATTTTTCTTCTAGCTTTAATAGTTTCTGAGATACTTAAGAAAAACTAAAAAAGGGATGAAATCCAAGATGGTAAAAAAATTTAATGCCGATTATCTCGGAAATTATTAAAACTAGTACAAAAATAAAACATGCGTTTGTAGGGAATTTTACGTTCTTTAATTTATTGTATCACGAATAATATGAAATTTTAATTGTTTTCAAGATATTCAAGAAAAACTGAAAAAAAAGGAGATAAAATCCAAGTTTGGAGCAAAATTTGAGACAAATTTCCTCAGAAACTATTAAAGATGGAAGGAAATTAAGGCATGTGTTTGTAGGGAATTTTATACTGTTTAAATTGCTGATTACATGTAATTTGAAAATCAAATAGTTTTCGAGATATTCAAGAAAAACTGAAAAAGGAGGGATGAAATCCAAGATGGTGGCAAACTTTGAGACCCATTATCTCGGAAATTATTAAAGCTAGAAGAAAAATAAAAACATGAATTTGGTAGGAATTGTACGTTCTTTGATCTGTTAATTTCTATGTGATTTTAAAATTGAATAGTTTTCGAGATATTCAAGAAAAACTAAAGGAGGATGCAATCCAAGACGGCGGACTGTAAGATACATTATTTCAGAAACTCTTAAAGCTAGAAGAAAAATAAAAGCATGAATTTGGAGGGAATTTTAAGCTCCTTAATTTGTCAAATCAATTGTAGTTTGAAAACTGAATAGTTATCGAAATATTCAAGAAAAATTTAAAAAAAAGGGGTGATATTCAAGACGGTGGCGTGAGCTCCCCTCAGGGCCGGGACTTTTAGTATGTTCACCAGGAGCCCCTCACGAATATGTATACCAATTTTCAAAACTATACGATTTAATATTTTTTCAAACCCTTCTTTGACTGGGTTGTGTATTTGCCTCTCGTTTTGACAAGGTAAACAAAAAAAACGAGAGGGCTATTTCAGGACGGACTTCGTTATTTTGAGCCGCGGTCAGATGACAGGGATGACAACTGAGCTGGCATCCCCTCTCGAAACTTCCTTACAGCCCCAGCGGAAGGGCGTTTGACCCACGTCGTCAGATTTAACGAGCGAAGGGCCCACATACACGGGGATCTTCAGTGGAATCTGGTTTCGAGCCTGGAATCCTCCGGCCTCGAAGCCAAGACCTTACTACTAAGCCACCGAGGCCCGCAAGGAAATGCTTGCAGACACTTCGACATGCATTTCATGTTTGCATTTATAATTCTAGTAAATGGTTTCTGCTGATGAGTTTTCACCAAAAATATCAAATAAGTACTGAAACACAAAGTTGTAAACTCGTAGAACAAGGACAGGTAAGAGAAATATCTTGCTTGCGTTCTAATTTCTTTTAAATTATCTAGGTTAAAGATGTAGAAAGTATTGACCTACTAGAACTGCATACTCCATCCTTTTAAGAGAATCATCCTAGATTAGTTAACACTTTCCTTAACCCTCTTTTTAACCGGAACATCCTTTGAATACCCGTTTACTGAACATGTACTTTACATTTACTGAACATAATGATATTAATATTCCGGTCAAAGGGTTAACCGATCGAATTCATTGTTTTTTAAGGCTTAAATATCGTAGCGATTATTTTTATTCGTAACAGAGTGGAATAATTTACTATACTCGAACTGCTGGTAGCTCCATAATAATATGCGAATCATCCTAGCCAGACGCAAAGTTGCAAAAATTATGTAGATTCTTATAATAATGTAATATCTTAAAGTTATAAAAAGAGCTCCATGAAGTAAGTAACTTTCATTTTAGATACAAGGCACAACAATAATGATCTTTGTTTAAAATTAAATTTATTCAAATACATCATTACTTTTAAATGCACTATAGAATCATACTCAGGGCTATTTAACTATGCCTGAAAGTGAATTATTCCTCATAAAGTCGACTTGAAATGTCGCCGGCTACAGAATGATGGAATCTTACGCAATTTGGAGTTCGGAGGAACATACTATTGGAAAACGCGTTCATATTGAGTGTCTGATAGACACTCAATACTTAGGGACAGCATCTCTTGTCCTCACGACATTTCACCTTCTGTGTGATAGTCCCTTTATGATTCGAGACGGCTTTTTAAGACATCGACGTCCTGCAACTAGGGGGATTCTTTGAAAATTGAATAAGTAATATAAATTTGCCAGCTCCGAACAAGTTTATATACAAGGGGATTCAAAATAACGACAACAAAATAAAATGAGATAACTACATGAATCATAATTTGAAAAGAAAAACATCAAAACCAATTTTGAAGGATTATTTATTGAGAATAATCTTGATATAAAGTCCAAATGGAATTTCAATAAATTAAATAACTAGAAAGCGAACATATGCTCTGAAAAGGAAGCTTCAAAAAATTTCATATTACTAAGAAAATTTTACTTGCATGATGAAAGATTAATAATAAGTAAAACATTAGCAGCATTTTGAACAATATATGAAATATATCGTTCACTTAAAAGAAGATTTCCACAATTATGCAAACTAGAATTTTACAAGAGAAGTGTTTGAAATTAGCCGATTTAAGTTTATCACTGTTAATCGGCTGACTGATGAACAATTCTCCTGAGAGAAATATTCAAACCAAAATTTTAATATTTCTCGAAGAAATACTCGTGATTTGAAGTCTACCTAGCAAAAACCTCTAAAAACTTCATGTTGTCGTACTCTTCCAAGGGAGCGATATGCATTCTAAAGTTTGTACATTCTTTCATGAAATTACATTATGACAAATCAGTACACTATTGAAAAAATTTCTCGCAATGTACAATACGTGTCGCTTAAAGTCATATTCGTAAAAGAATTTTAGAAACTTTGGTTATGCAGGCTAACAATAATGAAATATTGTGCTCTTTCAAAATTGAATATGAGACAGAAAATCCATACCATGAAAGTAAAAATAAAACAACAGAAGAGAAAAAAGCGTAAATTATAAACATATTATAATATCAAGTACCAGATTTAATTTTCAAAGACATCATTAAAAATTTGCTTATGATTTTCAGCTCAAAATAGCACAAAGTCGTAACTGACAAAGAAAACATTGATTGAAAGTCATTCACAATGAAAATGATTACTTGTATAAAAAATTAGTTAAAATATAATAAATATATCAAATATTAGTTAAAATATGAATATATAAAATATTACTTAAATAATTTTCAAGCGTCAAGTTGATCTGTAATTGCATTACGTCTCTCACAAATACGTTCTATTTCTTTAAGTATTCACTATTGTTGCATGATCTATATTACTGTTCAAATAACAGCAACGAATAAATATGGTGATACAAATTAATAATGCTGGACCCTGTCAAAATCTTTCTATAATAAATCCATGCATTTCCTCACCAGGTAACATTCGCTCATAATAAATCCTTTCAGGAGGTTCAAACAATGATCTACAGTCCACATCGAAAAACGAAATCCAAACTAAAGCCTGCATATGACTATTTTCAAAATCATTTCTCTTTAATGAAACAGAACAGGAGACACTACATTTCTTTGGAAACTGTCGAAACAAAATCCGAAATCTCCATGATGTTGCTACAAATTGGCATTTGGTTTGGTAATCCCATATGACGGACTATGGTTGTAGAGTAGAAAGATCCTGCACAGAAAACGAATAAAGAACATAGTGCCCTTCAGCTGTGCGCTCTCCAATAATTTGAAGTGTTTGTTCATTTAAAGGCATCTTAAGAATTTTACCCTCTGGCACTTATTTACAGGGAAGAATCGCCGAATTTGGACCGGTATCAAAACTTCAATTCTACTAAATATTTGGGCAGTAAAATGGACAAATTATGTCGTAACGATATAAATGCGATGTATCAAATAATTTTTAAGAGAAAGCGCTACGTGATTATATTTATAGAACAAGTATTTAGATTTAGATACCATCAATTAATTATTTTAACGAAAGACAAAAAGTCTTTAAGCTGTTTTAAAGTATGTAGAAAAAAAATATTATTAGACACTCATATAGGAAATTTGTTTGTCTACAATTTACAGTAATAATTTTATTAAAAAAATTAGAGATAAGGTTGAGACTTTTTTTTTTCCTTTTTGGCTAAAAGTTGCCTGGATTTGACAGTATAAATCGATGGGAATATTATCTTGAACTAGAGGAATAGCCCATAAAGCAGTTATAATCACTAGTAGTTTCCATAAATTGGAAGAGGAATAAGCTAAAAAAAGCTTCTTTAACCCTTTGCACTCTTGTGTCGAGTCAGACTCGACATCCTGAATGATGCATACGTGTACAATTATCCATCTTATTATCTTTCGAAGTGCAAAGGGTTAAAGACATCAAATGTTGGTTCAAAATTAGCAGAAACTTAGGTAGTTTTGCATCATATGTGAAGATATAAAGGAAGAAATAATACAGTGCATAAAATGTCATACTTGGGTTCATACATTGTGTGCTGGTGTGAATTGGAGAATCAAAAAATATGTTTTCTTTAATTGTGCTTAAAGAAATTGATAGTCCAACCCAGGAAACCAACTTCCTTAATTGGACTGATTGTCCAGTTTTTAAGTTATTTTTTTCCTACTTTAAAGTGTATTTCATAAAAAGTTAATTGCATTTTTCTGAAGATAAATAAAACGGATTGTGATAAATAAAGTGCATGTAAGGTAAATAAAACGGATCTCTCATCCAACTTTCCTTTTCTAAAATGTCAGGAAAGTAGGAATACACACACTAATATAAAGACTAAGAATTGAGTTTCCTGAAACTGGGAAGTAATTTAATTATTAATGGAAATTTGGGGGTTCTTCTTTTTGCTTTCATTCATGTAGAGTGCTTCCGTTTTACAAGCATTTAAAGCATTTGTAGGATCAAGCATTCTAACAATTCTAAGTGTGTGTTTGGAAATATGAGTCTAATGAAAATCCCCAGCCAGTATTACTGCAGGGCCGCGGTGGCCTAGTGGTAAGGTCTCGGCTTTGGGGCCGGAGGGTTCCAGGTTCGAGACCCGATTCCACTGAAGATCCGCCGTGTATGGGGCCTGTTGCACGTTAAATCATACGTAGTGGTCAAACGTCCTCCCGTTGGTGTGGCGTGGAAGTTTGGAGAGGGGGGTGCCAGCTCAGGTGTCGTCCTCGTCATCTGACCGAGGTTCAAAATTACGAGGTCCGTCCCAAAATAGCCCTCGTGTTGCTTCAAAACGGGACGTTAATATCTAAACTAAACTAAACTAAAACCAGTATTACTGCGTAGTCAGTGTACACATCAGTTTATATATTGCTTTTTAGGAATATCAGATACAGATATCGAATTGAGTTTAACTGGGATTTGAAATTCTGTTGGTAAAATAGCTTTAATTCTTCTAGAGGAGAAGAGAATCTAGAAAGAAGAAGAGAATCTATCTAAGAAATTTATAACAGATAGTTATAAATTTGCTTTGTAAATAGCAAAACAACTGAAATTGCCTTTTACTTCTGTATAGATCTTGAAATTTATTCGGCAGTAAGTTTCCGTTTTATGTAGAATAATTACAAAGTTATTCCTTCAGACAAATCTGTAATACAGTAAAACCCCAGTTAACCGAAACCCGGGATATCCGAAATGCCTTTGAAATCGCGAATCCATAAAACACTCATAGGAATAATCGTGAAGGCGAGATAGTGCTAGGCTGTGGTTAGCGGAGAGGTGAACACCCGACCTAAAATTGTAATCTAAACTTTAAAAAGAACATAAGTGTAGATTACAAAGAGAGTTTTGAATTCGTTTTACACTCAGTTTTCAGATTTACATACTGTAATTAGATGCAAAATAGTAATAGCCGTTCATGGCTTAACAGAAAAAAATCGTTATCGGAAATGTCTTCTTCCCCCCCCCCCCTTATTTCGATTGAACGGGGCTGGGCTGTACTGCACTGTACTTAAATATGCTCTGAAGGAATATTTATAGCGATTTAGTCATATTTGACACACATAAGAAAATAATCAACTGAACATAAATGCTAATATTTTTATTTTATTTATGATCACTAATACACAAAAAATTCTACAACTGCATTTCACCTTGAGAAAAAATATTTTCTAGTATCGCTATTGCACATTCTAAATCTTATCAAATACCTATCCTTGTTTCATGATGAGTATTGCTCTCGGAATGACAATAGCGAATTGATATGGAGCCTTTCACTGTTATCCTGTTATAATTCAAAATTACCATTCTTGGAAGTGGTAAAATTTCTGTAAAAGATACTTATAGCTCATCATCGGGTAGCATTTCTTCTCTAACAAAAGCTTCAGAATAGATGGGATGCCGATGGATGTCATCAAAATACGATACCCAAATAAGTACATTCACAAGGCAATTCATAGAGTCTTTTCTTCTGAAAATAACAGACCACGAAACTTCTTGATTACGGGACACCTCGCCCCTGGTACCGGAGACGAGTCCATTGTCAGGATAGTGCTGAGGCCCGTGAGATGTTCTCATACTATATTTTCTTTATATAAATATATATATACACTTTTTCGTACATCGATACTCCCATCCGGAGGGTCACCAAAATGTGCAAAACACTTTAGATGATGTGGTTTCATGGTGCCGCAGACTTGGTCAGCTCTAAATTCTAACAGAAAGAACTAACAGAAAGAAATTCTAACAGTACTAAACCTGTGGAACGAGACCACGAAACTATGTCACGGTCCGGCAGCTGATGAAAATTAAATTGAAACGTCCATGTAGTTGGTAAAACATGGCACTTGATGTTATAATCCTGCATAAAGGGCATTGCTTGTCTAGCAGAGAACATATAAAAAACCTTATGCCTGTCAGAGAATTCATTAATAGCTCTATATCTTTCATTGCCGTTTTCAGCCATCTTTGAAAACCTTATTATCAGGTAACGGTATGTAGACACTGAAATTTAAAAGGAATTTTTTTTTTTTTTATTTCAGAAGAAGATATATCCGTAAAATACCAAAAGTTATCATTTAACTTATACTCAATATCATAAGCAGGCGTGGTTGCAGTTACAGCTCATGTAAAAGTTAATGGTTTATAAGCACTTCCATACACATTTTCAGGTAATCTGACCACGGCTCCAAATTGCGAGGTCCGTCCCCAAATAGCTCTCATGTTGCTTCAAAGCGGAACGTTAATATGATTAAACTCAACTCAATATACATTTTATGCTTCGTTTCTGCGCCTGCTGAATAGTTTGTCGCCCCCTATATGAACAGCGTTGCAACTAAAAAAAGTTTGTGTTAGAGTAAAGTCACAGAAAATAAGCTTGAAGTAATCGGAACAAATGGAAAAAACGAAACTTTGTACGCGCTAGCGGCAAGTAGTGTGTATAGATTTAAGATATTTTTAACCCAGGTAGGCAACGTTTTATGCCTTTTTATTGTGCGAGTAATTTTAAAACAAACTCTTCTGAGTAGTTAATGTTTTCATTTAGGAATGCTATATGAATTTTGTCCAAAAATTAAAGCTTTTTTTGAGTAATAAAAATTTTTTGAAGGCATTTCAAAAATGTTGCAATAATATACAAGCAACAAATATCTCACGAGCGTTAAAATATTTTGTTACTCGGCAGTAATAACCCCGAATAAAGAAACCTGTATTCACTTCAGGAGGTCGAGTTTAGTTTAATTATATTAACGTGTCGTTTTGAAGCAAAACGAGGGCTATTTTGCGACGGACCTCATACTTTTGAACCGTGGTCAGAAGACGAGAAAGACGCCTGAGTTGGCACCCCCTCTCCAAACATCCGTACCACGTCAGCCTGCCTTTCCTTCTTCGTGCTGGGTGGTTTCTTTCACCTCTGTCTTGTTAGGGCCTTGCACCCTGTTGGGTGGGAAGGGGAGGGCCTTTGAACACCACACCAGTGGGAGGCCGTTTGGAGAGGGTCTAGTATCTAGTCTACGTAAGATTTAAAGTGTAGAAAGGCCCCACATACACGGCGTATTTTTAGTGGAATCGGGTTTCGAAAGTAGAACCCTCAAGCCCAAAATTTGAGACCTTATTACTAGGCCACCGCGACCCTGAGGATGTTGAAAATAGTAATTCCCTGGAGTTACCGCTTATCTGATTTTTGTAGTAAATCGTCAAATTTTACTCGACATAAATGATTAAGTGAAATTCTTTCAAATTAAGAGTAATTTAAATACATAATAAGGCAGAATTATTATATTTTATTTCTAAAGGCGCATAAAAACTTCATTGTTCGAAGGTGCTGAGTCAACGTAATCTGCCCTAAGAAACCGTACCTCGAAAAACTATCAGAGAACTTTATATCTCGTATCACTATGCAGATTTAATGTCATTTGATGGATTAAGTTACATTTTCTAAGTAATGCAAAGGGTAGTGAGGATGGGCTAGCGTGGAACTAAAGAACAGGTTATTGAAGGAGCGCTATTCGAGGTCAGATACCAATAAATTTAATGTATATGTGAAATATTGCATACTATATCTGTCTGGGGACAAGCATCTTTTGTTGGTGCTTTTGTTTGCACACTCCACCTCTAGCAGCCGTGAGGAAAGGTTTTGCAATTTTCCGCCTGCATGTCGAACCTGAATATAAATCTTTTTGTAATCCGATTCTTTTTGAACGATTTTGAATTATCTTCCTGAAAATCGTCAATAGTGGGCCTTAGACCTCTTTCGGATTATTTACTTTGTGAACTGTAATTCTTTTAAAGAATTTCAGGACTTTAACCTATAATTCTAATAAGAGAATTACAGGGAAGAAAGAATTATAGACAAGACATTACAAGAAAGAATTATAGGACTAGCTCCAACATGCAGTAGACACTAAATCGTCATGAGTTACCAGTTATACAGTTTATATCCTAAAAGTAATTGTCTAATACTTGCATCAGATAAAACCGCTCTACAGTTCGCCCAAAGCAAAGACAAGTCAGCCTTTTCCATACACGTGATCTAACCTAATATATGTGATTCAGGACGTAGTTGGTGAGTGGCATCAATATTTTATGTGCCTTCCTGATAACCGAATAACTTCAAATGCAGTAGAAAACATTCTATGCTGAATTGATGAAATTAATCCCATATAGCCACTAACATATTTATATGAATTTTCTGAGCCTGCGGAAGAGAACTAAAGAAATAAAATTTCATGGAAATAAAGATGTGAATTTTAGTAGAGTCGTAAAATCTATACCGACGCTAGAAATAGTGAAGTCATATGCAGATAGTTAGTGCTGAGGTAGTAATAAACACGATGTTCAAATTAAAGTTGTTAATAATGGTTTCCCTAACTATCCAATTAGTGAGGATGTGTGAACTGTGCCTCCATCACCTCTGCACCTATCGATCACCGCCATAATGTTGTAATTTAAATTACCCTAATACTAATTTTATCAAAGTGGAAAAATACGCAAAGAAGAATATACATAATGCTTCAACTATAAATTATTGAACCACAGTGAAATCAACTGTAAATTAATCCGAAATTAGTCGTCTGAGCTGGCCCACATAGCTCATAAAAGTGCCCAGATTCTGATCCTTTGTCCGGTCCCCAAGTCCATTTTACAGGCTTCCAAGCTGAGACCAGGGCCGGCCAGAACAAAAGCGGGGCCTGGTGCAAAGTTCATTTGCGGGGCCTTGAAACTGATTTTGTAGAACAAAATATGTTATTGCATTAGGATTGTTTACACGGATGTCATACGGTGTAATTTGAGTTTCGCAATTTTGATTTTTCAGTAACTGTTAATTATAAATTTCATCAGTTTGTTGGACATTTTCGGTTTTTAAAAATTCAGCAAGGGAGTTCCTCTTGTTTTCAGCAATTTTCTTTCGTTTTCTATGTTTTTCTTAAATTTATCAGATCTACACATATGTTTCCTTCCGGCAGTGTGTGTTTCCACATGTGTTTCCTTTCTAGTCATATTCCGAAATTGTCCAAAAATAATATAAAAAAATTAAGATACATTTTTTAGTAGTTGTTTAGTCTCGATGGCAGCGCCTTCCCCAAGTGGGTGGCGAAGAGACAAACCCTCCAGTTCTAGCGAAGAGTTGTTGGTAGCTGGACTCAAAGTCGGTGCGCCTCTATTAAGCAGGAGACCATATTTACCTCCTACCAAGCGAGGTATTGTGAATTAAACATCTATATTTGTATCTCCTACTAAGCGAGATCGTATAGTCTTAAATGTGGTTTATTTCCACTGTTTAATTGTTTATATGATTAATTACCATTTAGCCACAGTCTCTCTTTTGTTTTGTTATATACCTACACTCTGTCCCAAAAGTTTATAGACTCTAGTAAAATATATGTTTTAGCAAAACAGAAAGGCATACAAACACCAATTACAAATATGCTTATTCAAACC
Source organism: Araneus ventricosus (assembly GCA_013235015.1). Lineage (NCBI taxonomy): Eukaryota > Metazoa > Arthropoda > Arachnida > Araneae > Araneidae > Araneus > Araneus ventricosus. The sequence continues at coordinate 8,777 of BGPR01006633.1, read as the reverse complement.
ATATGCGACTTGCATTCAACGAAATATTTAGAAAAAATAACAATTTGTATCTCTATTATATAGCAAAATTGAAATATTAGGTGTCCCAAAAGTTTATACAATATATGCCTTTTCAACAAAAGGTGCTCATTACAATGTTCTTAATAGTTTAAAGTCTTTCCATTTTTCAGTATGACATTGTATACACGTTTTTCCATCGACATAATTAAGGTTTGTAATATCTCTGGTTCCAAGTTGTACCCTACACTTTCAATGGCTGTCTTCAAGGCATTCACTGAATAAAATTGCCCTCCATTCTCATATACCTTCCGAGGCATAATGCCCCACACATTTTCAATTGGGTTTAGATCAGGACTCATCGGTGGCCACTCAAGAACAGTAACAGTTTTCGAGTTTAAATAATTTTTCGTAGCATTGGAGGTATGGATGGGAGCATCATCATGCTGATATTACCAATTTCGTCCCTCTATGTTTTCTGCAAATGGCATAAGATGATTTTCTAGTGTTTCTATGTATTTAGGAGAAGTCTGTCGGCCATCTAAAAAGGCCAAACCTCTTCACCATTGAAACTGAAAGCCACCCCCACCATCACAGATCCACCACCACTTTGCCTACTGAAAAAGCTCCTGGTATCTTTTCGTAAATCATGCCAATATTTTATATTCCCGTCAGGTCCATCGAGGTTCCATTTTTTTCATCACTGAAAAGGACAGCCATCCATTTATCACCATATGACATATGATTGCGAGCCCATTGTAATCTCTTACTAATGTGAAGCTTTGAGAGTGGCGATCGGCGAGCCATTTTTGAGTGGATCATATAACCAGATTATGTAATTCATCTATGAACAGTATTCTTGGAGATTTGCAACCGGGAAGCTCCAGTAAATTCACGAAGCGACATTTTCTGACTTGAAAGCCATTCTTTGTATCCGTCGATCACTGCGAATATCCGTCACACGTGGTCTTCCCGAACGAGGTTTTGGCTCATATGGCGTCTTACGAGTTACTACACGATAAATCATGCTTTCGAAACGATCTAAAAGTTTCAATATTTCCTTAACAGTCTTACAGAGCAATTTCAAATGCAGAATTTTACTCACTTCTTCATTATAGAGCTGCTACGCTTTAAGCATCTTGAAACTCAGAACAAAAGAACGCTTTCCTTTTCTTACAACGTATTTATTAGGCTCTAGATCGACGTCATGATTACCGATACCATATTTGCATAAAATTGCATTTGTCCATAAACTTTTGGGACAGGTTATTTCAGTTTATTCTACGACTTAAAAATTGGCCTTAAATATACGGGGTAGAACTGCTGTTTTTTCAATTTAATAGACATAACATATCTATACAGTAAGTTACATCGAAATACATCATATACAACAAAAAATATAGGCAAAATACAAGATTCTATAAACTATTGGGACAGAGTGTATGTTAAGTTTTAAAATAAATGATTGAAAAAGAAATATAGTCCATGTCCATTTCAATTAGAAAAAAGCTATCGCAAACATTTTGGTCCGTCGAGGCCATGGATTATTAAAATTTAATTACTGTGGCTATTTGAACTTTAAATATTTGGAAGTTAAAAAAATGGCAACTACTGTTGACGCTGCAGAAAAAATCAATCGTGCAAAAGGCGCGATAAAATCAAGTGTGACGAAGCTTGAAACATTTCTGGAAAACGCAGAAAAGGCTTCTGTGACTGAATTACAAATAAAGATTTAAAAAAATAAGACAATTACAGAAGAAATTGGATGAAATTCTTAACGAATTCTTCCTAATAAAAGATTTAAGTGGACTGCAAGATATTGCAAATGATTTTGAGCAGGTGGATAGCCGGGTTGAAGAATTGGAGGTAAGAATCACTTCTATTCTTTATTCTCGAAAATCCTCTTCCAATCCTAAAAACCAAACTGTTGAAAGTATTAAAAATGAAGTACGTTTACCAGAAATTCCGCTTCCAACTTTCTCTGGAGCATTTAGTGAATGGGAATCTTTTAAAACCCAATTCACTACACTGGTGTCAAATAATGATTATTTAGATGACAACCAGAAACTGTTTTATTTAAGGGCGTCTCTCAAGGGAGAAGCCAAACAATTAGAATCAACTGAAGATGCCTTTAATTCTCTATTTGATGCATTAAAGGAAAGATTTGAGAATCAAAGACTATTAATTGATTTCCATGTTCTGTCTATATTGCATTATGATAAAATACAGCAAGAATCAGCTAGGGAATTTCGTTCTTTAATTGATTGTATTAAAAAGAATATTCGAGGTCTCAAAGTTCTAAATTATGAACAAAATAATTTATCTGAAATTTTGTTGGTTAACATTATTCTTCAAAAACTTGACACAGAGTCAAGAAGACAGTTTGAATTTTCCCTAAAAAGTTCCGAAGTTCCGCAATTTGATTCCCTTATGTCCTTTCTCGAAAGGCGAAGTTCAATTTTGGAAAGTATTTCCCGAATTCCAGCAGCGGTGAAAACTACTTTTCCAGTCAAAAATGCCGCAAGAAACAACAGTTTAAATAATCCAATCAAGCAAAAATCTCTTATGATTAAATCGAATAATAAACGCAATTTTAAAGCATGTATATGCTGCAATAACTTTCATCCTTTGTATAAATGCATAAGCTTCAAAAATATGAGCGTAGAAAAAAGGAAAGAATTTGTGTCAGCCTATCGAGTTTGTGAACTTTGCCTTCGCAAACATGCAGGTTCTTGCTCTTCCAGATTCAAATGTTTCGTTAAAGGTTGCCAGATGGCCCATAATACTTTACTTCTTCTGCAACTTCCGCCACAAAAAATAATAATGATATTTCGTCTCCGAAAGAGGGGGAGTGATGGCCTTGAACAGTCGTATTCGTTAGTAGTTCGAAAGGGGAAAGTATATTCTAGCTTGTCTCTTGCGCAATCGTCTGAAATATGCATATTACTAACTGCTTTAATATGTTTTAAGTATGCTTTGGAAGAGCGGATTTTGATCCGATGTTTGATTGATTCAGGAAGTCAAGTGTGTGCAATTGCAAGCGAATGTTCTGATATGTTAGGAATGAAAAAAGAGAAAATAAATATTCCTGTTTCGGGATTGAATGGAACAAATATTGCTCTTAAAAGAAAAATGGAGGTCGAGATTTCAAACTTAGAAAATGATTTTGTTAGATGTGTTCCTTTATATAGTTTCATCTATCACAAATTTAGCTCCATCTACACGATTAAATGTAGACATTTCTAAATTACCTGAAGGCATAAATTTAGCGGATCCTAATTTTTGGAAACCTAATAAAATAGATGCTTTAATAGGAGCAGATTTATTGTTTGAAATGCTAAAACCAAACAAATTTCATTTGATGAACTCTAATATAATTCTACAAGAGACAATTTTTGGTTACATTGTGGGTGGTAAATATGAAATTTCAAGTTCCAATGAACAATTTTGTGGTCTTCTTTTGGAATCTGAAGACATAAACAAAACAATGCAAAATTTTTGGAATATTGAATCTGTTGGAGAAAGTTCTCACATTTTAAATAGCGAAGAGCACTTCCTTGAAAACTATTCACGAACACCGGAAGGCAGATATATTGTAAAAATTCCTTTAAAAAATGATAAACAATTGGGCGAATCTCGGACAAGTGCCAGTCGTCGTTTAGATGCTTTATGGAGGCGTCTTGGTAAAGATACTAAGTTGAAGACTCTCTACTGTGATTTCATGCGAGAATATAAGGATTTAGGTCATATGACTGAAGTTAAAGAAGTGTATGAACCTGAACTCTCTGTCTACTTACCGCATCATGGAGTGTATAATCCTTTAGAATCGTCTACTAAGCTTCGTGTGGTTTTCAACGGCTCCGCTGCAACATCCAATGGAGTTTCCTTGAATCAAATACAGCTGAACGGTGGGACAGTTCAGCAAGATCTGTTTTCCATCATGATTCGTTTTCAGAAACATGAATTTGTATTTACTGCTGATGTCCGCATGATGTACAGACAAATTTCAATTCACCCTGATCAACGAGATTTGCAGAGAATAGTCTGGAAAGAATGCCCAGATCAACCACTAGGACTTTGAATCAACTAGCGATTGACGAAAAGGACACTTTTCCAAATGCATCCATTATTGTCCTGTCCGATTGCTATATGGATGACATTTTAACAGGCTCAAATTCTTTAGAAAATACTAAAGAACTGCAAACCCAGCTTGTTCAGTTACTTGGCAGAGGAGGTATGACTCTCCACAAATGGTGTTCCAACAATGAAAGTCTCCTCAATAAGATTCAAAATAGTGGTGATTATCAATTTACTAACCCTGCAGAGATGAAACCTGTCAAGACTTTAGGTGTTTTGTGGAAACCAAATAATGACTGTTTTTCATTTAAAGTTACTATTTCACAGCAGCATTCTTACACTAAGAGAAGTGTCCTTTCAGATGTTTCTAGAATTTATGACCCTCTTGGTCTAATTGGTCCTATTGTCTCTAAGGCCAAAATTTTCATGCAAAGGCTCTGGTTACTAAAACTAGGTTGGGACGAACCCTTGTCTGAAGACGTCACTCGTGCATGGATTGCATTTGTTTCATTACTTCCGTGCATCGAGCAGCTTGAAATTCCTAGATATTCCCCTTCTGACAACAGGGTTATCATCCATGGTTTTGCAGATGCTTCTACTGCAGCATACGGAGCTGCAATTTATATGCAATGCCCATCTATTGAATCAAAGTCTACCTACCTGTTATGTAGCAAATCACGCGTTGCTCCAATCAAACCAGTGACAATTCCCAGACTGGAACTTTGTGCACCACTGTTGCTATCACAACTGACACAGAAAGTGATAAGGCTCTTAATCTTACAATTTCAGCTGTACTACTCTATTCCGATTCTACAATTGTGTTAGCTTGGATGAAAAAACCACCACAAGAGTTAAAAACATTTGTTTGCCACCGCGTAACGGCAATTCAAGAACTAACTAAGGACTTTATATGGAGACATGTGCCGTCAGAGGAGAATCCGGCGGATTTCATTTCTAGAGGTGTGACTCCGGACTCTCTTCAATCAAAGAACTTGTGTTGGAACGGCCCTTCATTCCTTAGGAATGGAATAGAAAATCAAGAGTTCTCTGTGCCAGACACAATCACAGACAATGACTTTATCTGTGAATTGAAACAATATGAAAAATGTGCTTTACTTACTAACTCTGAATGTGACTCTGTATTTTCATGACTTATCTCAATTAGTAATAATTATATGAAATTAATTAATATTCTTAGTTATGTTTTTAGATTTATTTCCAATTGTAAAAAGGGAGTTGTGCCCAAAAGTGGTCCAATTTCTTCGGATGAATATAAGGATGCTGAGGTTTGTATGCTGAGATGGGCTCAAGCCCAAGATTTCTCAAGTGAAATCCAAACAATCTCAAAGGGAAAACAGCTTTCAGGTAAAAGCTGTCTGAAATCTTTTAACCCTTTCCTAGATAATAACAATTTGCTTAGAGTCGGGGGTCGGCTCATTAATGCTAAAGTAAACTATGACCAAAAACATCAAATAATATTACCAGCTAAAGGTAATTTAACTCGGTTAATTTTGGAACATATTCATAAAAAAATATTTGCATGTTGACCTTCTGTATCTCACTAGGCAGAAATTTTGGCCTATTAATGGTAGAAATTTAGCTAGAAAGGTAGTACATAATTGCGTTACTTGTGTAAAAAATAAACCTGTAATTGTTAAACAATTAATGGGAAACCCTCCCTCAGAAAGAGTTAATGTCAGTGCTCCATTTTCTAACACAGGTGTTGATTTTGCAGGTCCCTTCCTTTTAAAATATAAAGGTCAACGGAAGGGCACTCTTCATAAAGTTTATGTAGCAATTTTTGTGTGCATGTCCACTAAAGCTGTACACATAGAAATGGTGACTGATTTGACTTCAGAATAATTTATCTCCACTTTAAAAAGATTCTTTGCCAGAAGAGGTAAATGTTCTACTCTCTTTTCAGACAATGCTACAAATTTCGTTGGTGCTCAAGCCGAGTTGAAAAAACTTCATAATTTGATAAATTATCCAGACGCTAACTTAAGTAATTTTTTGGCCTCTGATGCTATTAAATGGAAATTTATTCCTCCAGTTTCACCGAACTTTGGCGGTCTTTGGGAGGCTGGCGTGAAGTCCTTCAAATATCATTTTCGAAGGGCAATTGGAAATGCAAATTTAACTTATGAAGAATTTAACACCGTTACTGTAGAAATCGAAGGAATTTTAAACTCGCGCCCTGTCACTGAAATCTCTTCCGATATAAATGACTTGGAGGCCTTGACGCCAGGACATTTTCTCACTAGACGACCAATAAACACAGTTGCTGAACCAGAATCAATTAATGTCTCAGATAATCGTTTATCTCGGTGGCAGAGAGTAGAAAAATTGACCCAACATATTTGGAAAAGGTGGAGTTCTGATTACTTGAATCATTTTCAGCAACGTCACAAATGGCAGTTTGTAAAAAATAATGTAAAACCAGGTATGATGGTAATATTAAAAGAAGATAATTTACCCAAGTGCAAATGGGCACTTGGTCGAATAATTGATGTAATACCTGGTAAGGATGGATATGTACGTGTAGTAAATGTACGTACCGCAAACGGTACCTTAAAAAGGCCTATTTCTAAAGTATGCTTACTACCTGTTAAAACAGATAACTAAATGTCTACTTTTCTTTATCAGCCTATAAACTTTATTTGTTTCAATTATATTTGTAGTACATAGTGTTTCATTCAAATTGTTTCATTTATATTATAACCCAGTCATGTAATATTTGTGCAACATATTATTTCTGTATTTATTTTTGAATTATGAATGTTTAGTGTAGCTATTATTTTGATTTGTATTGCATTTGTTTTAATTGTGTTTATATTATTCATTTCTATTTCTAATTGTATTCAAGAAATTTTCATATCTGAAATTTAACTTTAAAATTTATCAGAAATGCTTAATAGTGAAAATGTATAATTTATGTACAATGTATTCAGTAAATGTTAGAATTACAATTCCAACGCGCGGCGGGATGTTTAGTCTCGATTGCAGCGACAAACCCTTCAGTTCTAGCGAAGTGTTGTTGGTAGCTGGACTCAAAGTCGGTGCTCCTCTATTAAGCAGGAGACCATATTTACCTCCTATCAAGCGAGGTATTGTGAATTAAACGTCTATATTTGTATCTCCTACTAAGCGAGGTCGTATAGTCTTAAATGTGGTTTATTTCCACTGTTTAATTTGTTTATATGATTAATTACTATTTAGCCACAGTCTCTCTTTTGTTTTGTTATATACCTATGTTAAGTTTTAAAATAAATGATTGAAAAAGAAATATAGTCCATGTCCATTTCAATTAGAAAAGAGCTATCGCAAACAGTAGTATGATTACAACAAACAACAATGAAATATATTATTTAGTAATTTTTAGTAATACACACGCATTAAGCATTTATCTCCCCTTTAAATGCGAATATTTTATTTATTTCCCCACCAAACGTAGGATGTACTATCATCCGTTACAACGCAAGCATAATGAAGCACATTGTGTTTACTTTTCTTACTCTGTTTTGGCTGTGTAGTGAGATTCAAAGCCCCCCAACTTTGGCTTTGATCGGTCGACGTGAAATGTGCACATATCGCGTGATTATATACAAATGCATATATATTCGGATTAAAATAAAAAAAATTAGAATACATTCTTAATTTGCAAAATCAGTCAGCTGCGCGGGGCCTTTAGAAAACGCGGGGTCTAGTGCGGCCCTGGCTGAGACACAGTAAACACATTAATGTCCGCTGTTTATGAGCAAGTGTCTTATAACGTAAGACAGGCTTCTTGTATCATACAAAAACTGATCTTGCTTGGAAGTTTCTGTCGTGTGTATGCCACATGTATGCACAAATCTCGCCTCAGAAGCAATGAGAATCGTGAATGACAAGGCTCCTTGACAGAATTTACAGGACATATGAGCACAAAAGTTAAAGACAGTGCCAGCGACATTGTTTGTGCAATTAAAAATGAATTTAACACTTTAGGCTCTACGACTCACGTCTGAGATTCGAACCATCTTTCTAATTAGATGACTCCTTCTCTGCCATATCTTAACTACAGTAGAGAAGGGGTAATCTGAATAAAATGTAGGTATGAATAGAAATTGATTCATTGGGATTTTAAAGTCCTAACCCTGGACATTCATACCTCTGAGAGTTTAATCGTGGGTCGCGTGGTATCTGACAGACACCACCCTGACTGGAAAACCGAGAACGGAAAAGAACCATTCCGGAGGAGTAGAGGTACATGTCCCCGAAAAAAATCTTTTTTTTTCAACTACGCTGAGCAACGAAATACAATTCGCGTGGCGTCTGTCAGACGTTGGCGACCTCTCCAAAGTTTAATTAATGCTTTTGGGATGCTTCGCCTTTAAATTAAATTTAATGAAATTCAGTCTGTTGTCCTATCTCCAGAGTTATAGATCTGTATCAAATTTTGAACCCAATCCGTCAATGGAAAGAAATCAAAATGTATACGTGATTTACTTCACCGTACTACAAAGTGCAAAAAATGCCGAATTGTGTAAGTATACGAAAAAGACGAGGGAAGAATACTCCCGTTGGTTTTGAATAAAGGATTAACATTTACTTTCTTTCCTTATTATTCAATGCAACCGTTGCTAATCGTTTTTTTTTTCTTTCATTATTCAAACTTCCAATGAGGATATTTCAGAATGTGTATTTGACATTTGAATTCAAAA
>BGPR01006632.1:59718-78351 GCA_013235015.1 Araneus ventricosus | reverse complement strand
TTCGCACTAATTCCCAAACTGCAAGAAAAAACAAAAATTAGTGATGACAAAATAGGCACGAAATTAGATTTTTAATACGAATTTTGACAATCTTGGAGGGAAGAAGTTACACTTGGACACTATGGAATAATTGTTAAAGCAAATGTAGAGCTAATTAACAGGTAAACAGATTATTCAATTACCGCTAGTAAATGAAGCGTACTTAAAAGCAGGATTGAATTAAAAGAAAATGTTTCAAAGTATCCTGCTTTTATAACACAGATTTAGAAGGAATGCATAAGTTTTAAAACTTATACATTCAATGTTATTACAAGAGTTCGAATCATGATCACTGCTGTATCGAACGCATCTAGCTTTGTTAACACATCTTGGCAGCGAGTGCCCATTGGCACCACACTTGAGCAGTACTTAACAGAGAGGAAATCAATACGATCCATATATCTATCCTTATAAAAGGCAATGTTTCTGTGTGTCCGCGATGTCCAGACGAATATATCGCACTTACAGCCATGAAATTTGGCACAAAGGTAGTCGTAATGGTGACTGAATGCACCTCGAAGCCGGAATTTTAAAATTTAATCTAGAAATTTTTTTATTTAATATTTTGTGTTGTTTTGGGTGATTTTTCGCACTCGTTTCTCAACAGCATAACTTCGAATGATTGTACAAAAAAAAAAAAGTTACACCATCGGAAAGAACAAACGATTCCGTTCTAATGATGTTTGTTTCTTACGTCTAATGTAATTTACTGAATTTTAAGAAATTTTTGAAAAATAGTCACTTTTCAAAAAATTTTTTATCCCGAATTCTTAAAACTCATTCGGCATTCGACGTTCTAATAAAGATATCATTTTCAAATTTTTTTAGGTAGTAAATCAATTATTTTTCTCTGATTTAAAACAGGAACGGTTAAAATATTTTATTTCTACCATTTTAAATTAATTTATTTCTTGATGGGATCAGATAATTTTTCTCGAATGCCGATAGTGAAGAACCACGCCGTTTCGCCGTGACCTACAGATAAACCTGCTTATACTGAAGGTCACGGTTGCGCCGTGGCTACTCCATCTGGGGAAAAAAAACTCTGATTTATTCCCTGTTCACGTTTCGCATGGAATAATTAGAAATCATTTCGCTGGACGCAGTTGTAAAGCAAGCAATACCGGAAAGTTCTGACTTGAAATCGTGAAATTATGAATGCCAATGCTGAAATAAAGCAAATTTTACAGATATATATATATTTTATTTTTGATTAAACATACACATTATACATATCGTACTCAAAGCATGATTATAATAAAGATGTGAAAGTTTGTTTTTTTTTAAATTAAGTTCATTTCGTTATAAAAAAAACGAAGTAATATCAAAGTAAAATCATGACAATGATAAATCTAAACTCATAAAAGGAAATGTCCGTGTGTGTCATTCTGGGCTTTTTTATAATGACTTTCACGTTGAAATTTTTTAAATATTGTATGGGATTAACGTACTCTGTACTTTTTACCTACCGTTCAAATGCCACTATCGCGAAGAAAAATAAGCGGGGAAAACAATAATGCATCTTTTGTTTTCAAAACTTTTTCGTGTCGTTCTGGGCGGTTCTTTTTTTCAGTTTTCATTTTGTTAAAGTTCTGATTCCACGGACAACGCCGTGCGCGTATTGCTAGTTAAAGAATAAACCTTGGTGTCAATTGTAATGATCCAATTAGCTCTAGACCTAGATGTTATAGAAAAATTTAAATTCAACAATTTTGTATCTTTATTAACTAAAATATCATTCTTCAATTAAATTAATTGCCCTTGAGTAATATTCTTATCGATGCCGCGTAATATTGTCCCGTCGTTATTCGAGCAAAAGCTGCGAGGGCCAAAAACTTCGAAATTAAGATATATATTACATCGTCGTCTCCAACTCATGCTCTACACTCTGGAAAAACTCAATAACTTTACTGAATTTCCGTTGCTGAGCAACAGAGTTTTCCGACTTTCACTAAGTCCAGCAAGCATTTATTACGTAAGGTAGAAATCACTAAGTGAAATTAGTGATTTTTAGCAGATTAACAGCAGATGTACATGATTTCTTAAAAGGACTTAGTGATTACCCCCCATTGCTGGGAATAATTGTTTTCCATGTAATGATACTACTAGAGTTTCATTCATGACTAGAAGATTTATGCCCGTCTAAGACGGGCTTTTAGCTTGCCAACAATATCTCAGATCTGATTGTCACAGATTTACAAACGAAAATTTGTAGTAGAAAATCTCATACACATTGGCAGAGTGCTTAAGAAATAAAAGAAAAGCATGAAAAACAGAAAGAATGAATCAATAGACACTAACTTTCGTTCTGTAAAATATATAAATATTTCATTACAAAATGAAGTACGAAAAAGAAAGAACCATTTTAAGGGAAACGAAAGTAAAGATCTCCAAGAAATGGAAAAATAAATTAATTCTAGTATAACTTCTATTTGATATTAAAGCGTCGATGAATAAAATAAAAACAGAAAAGAAACTTCAAAACCCGGCTAAAAAACCCCCGTCATAAATCCTATTCGATATTAAATCATCACAGAATCAAAACAGTATCCCGTGTGTAGTGTATGCTAATTTGTAGACAGACCGTCTGAATCTCTTTGGCACGTAGCCAAATTCCTGAGCGCTATCGATTTCGCAGCGTAATTCTATTACAGATATTCTGAATCCATGCCAAGTTTAAAAAAATATCTGAGAATCTAAATTCGGAGTCAAACCAGGAAAAATTATTAGAAATGAATTTGTTTTGTTTATAAATAGAATAAAGGTATCCCTAAAATAAATGCCTGTTAATACGATAATTATTTGTTACAAGGAATGTGATAAGTGCATTGAACGGCAAAGGAAACTTTAAAGTAAATAGCTAATGCAATGTAATAGGCTATAATATAAATTATAATACATTTTCATGTGCTAACACTGTGAATATATAACTTGTACTTATAAAAATAAATCAAATTGAGGCTGTAAACAAATGAGTTCAATTAAATAATTATTACTAATAAATATTATAATATTTGATAATTAAAATATTCTTAAATATTATAATTATCAAAAGAAGTCATAGAAGCAGTTAACATTTTGGTAGGTAAAAGCCGCTACGTCCCCCCCCCCCACTAAAAAATTTAGCAGTCGATTAAAACTTCCAATTAATTAATTCATGATGCAAATAATTTATCTTAACATCATTAAACTTACTGTAGGAATCATAAATCTGTAAAATAATTTTCACTACTTTTCATAACGACTTCAATGTTTTAATTGACTATATCTCAAAACTACAGTTTTGGACTTGGTGACTTTTGCTTGAACGACAATGATCCGTTTTTTCGGTCTATCAAAAGTAAAATTTTTAATTCTATCTAATTTTAAAAAATGCTCAAGTAACTGCTTTACATCTTCGTCAGAATCTGTTTTCTAATACAATATCCCCATTTGAAATTTTATTAATTCTCTTTAAATTGACTGGTAAATTTTTAATAGTTTATTATTTTCAAATTCTCCTAGTTGTTTCAGAAGTACCTTCCACCTTTGGTTTCAATATAAGTACACTAGACTTTTTAGGTTCAGCAATTCGTGATCCACTTGTACTCCTTTCAAGTGTTGCAATCTCTGCCAAAGTAGGAGTCCTTTTTAAATCGTCACTTATTTCATTTCATAATTTAACACTTTCCTTAACAATCTTGACTTCATTTCAGAGCCAAGATAATTTTCGGCCAATCTCCCTAAAGGAAACGCATTCTTACTTTCTAATTCCTTAATTTTTAAATTTTAACACTACCATATCGTTATCAAGAATTCTGCTGTTCAAATCAACAGTCTTAGACGCACATTTTATATTTTCGTAATGTTACTGTACTATCAATCAAATCAAAAAATAAATCATTGTAATTTGTAATATAGGCTTGACCGAAAGGTTTTCCATGTTTAGTAGTACAATATATATTTAATTTATCTTATATTACAACATAAAACTCCTCGTCAACACACTCCTCACATTTCGTGAGATCACCAATTTTTGATTCTGGACCACTAATATTGAATGAATCCACTAAAGCAAATAACAAAAAATATAAAAACAGGAATTTAAATATAAAAAGAATAACACCAAAACACAGTAATATCACGTTTTCCAGAAAGACTTTCTTGAAAACGTAAATAACCCTTTTTCAGTGGATACGAAAAATGAAGTCCAGGAAAGTTCCACTCAGAGGCGGCTCGTGATCTTGCGGATGCTGTCGCTTTTAAACAATCCTTCACTGCGCGGTGATGCATATTTGTACCACTTAATTTTTTTTTTTTTGTCTTTTTCCATTAACTTTGAGTAATTTTATATTTAATCAACAAACTTAAAACATTTTTTTCTCTTCTAATAGGTAAGTATTTTAACAAATTTATTTTGATAAAATATTAAAACTCAAAATTTGTTTTCCATTTCCTGTATTCCTTACTACATTTATAAAGATTCACATAGTTGCGTTTGAATAACAAAATGACAATATAAAATAATTTCCTTATCAATTAACAAGAAAAATGTTACAGTATAACTTAATGTGAAAATAAGAATAAGCGAATACTATTTATTAGTATCATTAAAAATTACTTAAAAATAAAACCTATTCTTGTTTTCTTTCCAGCGAAAAGATTAAAAACATTGACCTTGTAATGACGATTAATAAAAAAAGATAATCCTTCGAAATCAAAACATCTACATATAACCTATCTCGATTCATATTGTGTGCGTCAGAAAATATTTTATTATTTTTTTAATGTTAAAAAATAGACTTCAAGTTCTGATGTAGTATGCAGTAACGGGAAATGCCAAGATGAAAGAAAATAATAATAAAGATTAATTTATCTAAAGGTGCACTGTGATATTTTAAAATGGGAATACACTTATTAATATTATTTCAGAAATTCTGTTCCTTGCAGCAAACCGTGTTTTACTTGAAATCAATGCTTCTTAAACTATGAATCGTGATCCTAAATATGATGGTACAGAACATTCGGGGATGCGAAAACAATTGTCACAGAAAATTTCTCATCAGCATTTGTAACTAAAAATTATCGAAAAATTCCTTTGGATTGCAAGAAATTTCATTCAAATTTAATTAATATAAAAAAATTTCAGTTAAACTTCTATTTATAATTAGTTATTCTTCATTTCCTTACTTATTTTCAAAATTTTGGCTCGCGAAAAAAATTTCCGCTGTGCAAAAATGTTTGAAACTCCGTTTCTAGCTGATCTGGTGGCTGCGGATCTCACAGTTCCCCCTCCAGCTTAAAAACGTGGTAGGAGAAGGAAAGGGAAAGCTTCCACTCTTTAACTACGCATGCTCGCAGGCGGAATTCGGAGCTGCAATGCTAGACAGTTCTAGTTACTTTTTCCTCTGTGCATAATCTTCGGATAGTGAAAAAATAAGATAGGGAACTTGGTTTTCTGCCTCAGTTTTTACTCATGGTTTATTTGAAGATCAAAATCGTTTAAGGTATGTGACTACCTTCGGAGCACTTTTTTTGAAATTTTTAATGAAACATTCATGTTTTTGTTTAAAATGAGTTATAAAACTAAGAATTCCATGCAATTTCATTGACTTTTAAAATATAGGCAATTTTTAGCAAAAATTTTAGTGAATATTTGTACTTACGCCAAACTTCCTATAACAAGTTCTGTTGAATATATTTCATCAATATTTGCACAGTATATAGCTAACATGCTTATCTGTGTTATAAACTAAAATATTTTTAATACCTCGAAAAGTTTTGGAGATATTCCAAATTTTGTGAACAAACTCGGATTTTTTAAAAACAATCATCGATTTTTCTCACTAAAAAGTCATTAAATTAAAATAAATATAGGAAGATAGCTTAGATTCTAGTTCAAAAAATAGCTAGAAACAAATAAAATTTCATTTTAATATCTTAAAAACATTTTCCAAAATAATGTTTGCCGCGAAAAAAATATAGAAAAACTCAATTTCTCGGAAAACGCTTTTGAAGACTTTCATACAGTACAAAAAATTTTGTACACACTTTAGAATCTTAAAACTCGCCATATTTACAAGTCAAACCCTCTTTTAGATGATTTTAATCGACTTTTGAGTTCTTTTAGCTTTTTATTGAATAATTTTATGTAGTAGATATTGAATGGCGTCTCGATATCTGAATTAGCTTTTTGTCAATTTCCATGGAAGTTTTAAGCATCTATGGATAAATTTACATTTCAAAACACTTGAGAACAGGTAACAGTTCAAAGTAAATGGAATTAAATTATAAAACTGCAATTTGAGCGCCAAAAAATAATTTTTACTGTTGTAATTACTGTTTTTTTAAAAAAAGCGTCGCCAAAAACCAATAAAAATAAGAAATGGAAGCTTACATCTATATTTTTAGACAATATATTGCTTGAGAATTAAAAAATAGTCGTTCACACTAATTGTATGTATTTTTAAGGGTCTTTAAATTACCACTTCCGGTATCAAAAATGTCACTTCCGGTTTATTATTAATGCTATAACTTTACTTGTAATTATAGTAGAAACAAAAATAAAGCATTTTTAGATACCTAAATGTATGGCTTATAAAATGAACAAATAAAACAAATTTCGAAAATTTTCAGCAAAACGAGGAATTTAGGGTAGTCACATAATGTAAAATTTGGGTGAATTGTTGACAGATGTAAGAATTAAATGAGAAATATGAATTGATTAAATTTACACAATGGAAAAAAGTTAGGGTGCTGCAGTACCGCAGTTCCTATGCACGAGCCGTCCTGGTTCCGCTGTAACAGGTAAGCAACTAAAAATGACCGTTGTAAATTTCCACGAAGCATAAGTGTCTTTACTCGAAGCAAAAGACAGACTTAACGATGCAAGAAGTCTCAGTTCATACCGATTATCAAGAAAAACGACTAAAACGTTGCTAAAGTGGATCAACCTAAGAGATGAGTTAGTGATATATCCATAAATGAAAATGTAAACAGTACAACAAGAATATGTCTTGGTCCCAAAGACCATTAAAAATTGATTAAAAAGAAACATGTATTGATTCATACAATAGAAGAGTTTCAACCAAAATTAAGTAACAAATCAGTTTATTCAGTATTAATCCCCACACTTCCCACGGAATTTCAAGGAAATGTTAAAAATCAAGTATTGCCAGACATACAATATCTCCTCTTTTTAACAAATGTTCAAAAATACAAATTGTTAAATATAATACAATTACATGAATGCAATGATGAACAATATACAAGTACAATAAGACAAGTAATAATTCAAGCACAATAATAATTCAACTACAGTAAGGCAAGCATAAAACTGTGGAGTGAAATCTTATTACAAACGATAATTAACAAAAATTGGAGAATTCCACAATGGCAGCATAAATTCAGCATAACGCAGTTTCTCAGTCTCGGAGGATGAAGTCCAAAGAAGCATACCTCTAAGTACCATAAGTTTTCGAGAAAACAGCACTCGAAAAACGATGGCGTCATAATGAAATTTTATTTGAAACATGAAAAAGAAATGTGGTGCACGCATGAGGCATAATGTTTACAGGGGGAAACTGTTCAAAATGAACGCCTTGCATCTTAACCACTTAAGGACCGAGTTATTTTGTAACCTACGGTATTCAGGACGAGTTAACTCGGGGTAAGTCCTTAAACGGTTAAGGAATGATCGAGTGCGCCGTGGGATGGTGGAATGAACCAGATCTACACGTACGGTGCTTGCAAATTTGCAAGAAGCATGAAGACAAGCAACTAACTTTGTTTCCGGGGTGGGAGATTCGATACATTAACTTCGTAAAGTGGCACCATACATTGCTATTGCGCTATTTCTCATGTTTCAAATAACAGATGAAAATACAGGGTGTCCAACAAAGGACTCCCTCATTTTAAAATTAAATAACTCGGCAACGGAGATCGATAGAAGAACGAAACCAGTGATATGCTTAGTCTGAAAGCCGTAAAAATCTGATACAAAAGTTTCAAAATTAGTTATAAATGTTGCCGACAGGTGGCGCTGTACGTTGTAAACACAGTTAAGATTTCGAGAAGAAAGCTATAAACTGTCATTTGCAAGTAATCGTTGCAATCACATCACAATCGATTCAAATTAGGCATTTTTCGTGCTTGCCAAGGACAGTTTATAGATTTCTTATCGGATTCTGAATAGCTATTACAACCTGCAGCGCCACCTGTCGGCAACATTTATAACTAATTCTGAAACTTGTATCAGATTTTTACGGCTTTCAGACTAAGCATATCACTGGTTTCGTTCTTCTATCGATCTCCGTTGCCGAGTTATTTAATTTTAAAATGAGGGAGTCCTTTGTTGGACACCCTGTAGATTAACATATTCGCAGTAACTAGTCTAGCCTATTCCATTCTAGCCTGAGATTCGAACCATCTAATTAGATGCTCCCTCCTTGGCCATATCTAACTGCAGTAAAGAAGGGGTCATCTAATTAGAAAATAGGTTCTGGACACGCCAGAGCGCCGGTGGTAGTGAATGTGTTAATAGATGAAAGAATCGATTTAACTTTTCTAGATGCACCAGATGCGACGTCCTCGTTTTTCTGGAAGAGTGAGAGGCTTGTAGAGGCATGGTTCATTGCACACTTTTCATGAGAGTGAAGAACCACCTTATATTGAATTTATGAGGTCATAATGGACCACTCTGTATAATCAGAACACCTTGAGGGCATGTACACGTTTGTGTCATTGCGAGTTCTATACACACGATTTGAATTTGTGGAATCGCCATTCCTCCGATAGTGATCATTATTTTGAATCATATTGTCAAATGCATTAAAAATTGAAATAACAATAATATCATTGCTCTGATGTTGGGCATTATTTTGAATAATATCACCGTAGGTATTTTGCCTATCTCAAAGGTTACGATAATCAGGATTCACAGCTGCACTTAAATGAATATTTCTTACGAATATGGCATTTAGTCGATTTAACAGGCAACACCACCTATCTCAGATTTTGGCCATTTTGAGTTAGATAAAACATTTTCATGACAGATCGACTGGCGGACTCTGTTTGGTCGGCAGACAAACAGGTAGTGCACAAATTGCAAAACCAGTCGGCAAACCGGAAGGCAAAGGTAGATTCTTTTTGTTTGGAGATAGAGGAAAAAGAGCATTTCGTCCTCTATTTTCATTATGGTTAGAGTTTCAAGAATGAAAGTGGGTGGAAGAGATTGCTAATGACGAGAGCTTTCAAACAAGGTGTAACATACATAGGTTAAAAGACAATTTTAATTTGGGGGGGGGGAATCACATTTCAGCTCATAACTTCTAAGCAAATGCAGCTATCAAAACACTTTAAATACTACAAAAATTATTCGTTATGATAAGGCGATAATTCGGCTAATTTGAATAATTTTTTTCAATCTTCAATTGTAAAGGAATTATGGGAAATGGAAATTTGAAGCCCCTCCCACCATTTCGACCCCCTTTGAGATGGATAGCCCATCTCTCGGCCGAGATTTTCACTATCCTTACAACATATCCCACACCGGTTAAAATCAAGTCAAAATTACTCCAGTTATCGTGTTCACAAGATAATATGGCCAAAGCGTTATACATATATATATATATCTATATATATGTAATAATCTCACTTAATTTTATTTCAAATTTTAATATTATATATTTTAAAGTCTTAATGTATTCCAAAATCACTTTTCTTAAACTCCAGTTTCGTTCTATTTCCAGCGCTGGAGGTATATTAAATCTCTCGTGTTGTTTTGGCATATTTATTACTAAAAGAATATTTTAATCGCTTTCACGTGCCCACCGAAAATCATGACGCACCTAATTGGCTCTAGACTTTTTCCCTAAAACTCTTACGTAATTTATTAAAAATAGCCAATATTCCCTTCACTTTGATCACGTGTTATATTGCTATTCCCTTATCTGAGAGAATCGGGGATTTTCTGTACATACTTTTACAAAAACCCTCAATTAAGATGTTGGTATGCCCGCCACTCTCCAAAATATTTTTATAATAAAGCGAATTCGAAAGCTAAAATTATCCAGCATCACCAACGTGCCATTACCGGGGATTAAATTACTTGCTTCATTACAAACAGATTTTACATTTTGTTTTGTTAAAATTTAAATTTATTTGCAAATAAGGGAATTTTGAATACAATTTGAGTTTAATTGATATTTCTTGTTTCATATTTGTTTATCCCTGAATTTTTTTTAAAATCTGAATTTTACTTAAAAACCAGTAGCTTTCCAAACTTAGATTTCTTTGAAAATAAAGATACTTTTACTTGAGTTTCATGATTATTTTCAGAGAATAACTTTTAAATTTATTTGGATTCTTTTTTTAAAAGTTTAAGTTTACTTTCAAATAAATTAATTTTGAATTTTATTTCAGTTTCCTTGGTATTTCTAGCTTCTAATTATTTTTTCCTTGATTTTTTTCTGTTGTAAACGAATAACTTTAAAATTCTATTTTATTTGCTCAATAGATGACGGCTCGTGACTGACCGATATTCAGTAATGAAAAACGTGAAAGAGTCAGAAAATGATTTTATGATTTTTTTTTTCGTTGTTTATAATTTCAAAACACCAAATTTGTTAAAAAAGAAACCCTTTTTTACAAATTAAAACCAGGTTTCGTTAAATAAATAAACAAAAAATTCAAGAACTTCGGAGTCAAAGTTGACAATAAACAAAAAATGCAAGAACTTTGGATGGCAAAGATGTCAATAGCTGGCAGCATGGGGGAATCAATCAATATTAAGTTTTTAATTAATATCTTTTTAACTAATTATAGTTTTGTAAATTCAATGGTTGAAATGGATTCCTTGGATTATTTTCTACCTTTTGGTACTTTCTGTTTTTTTTTAGGATTCAGTGGTTCGTGAGAAGATAGCCGGACATAGTTACATACGTTTGTTTACCTTCGAATTTTAATAGAATAGATATTTTAAATCACTTACCGCATTTAAACATATACACTAAAAGTAAAAGAAGAACCAATATAAGATACTTTTCAGTACAATTCTTTCTTATCAACCGGAGAAAAAAAATCGCAGAGAAAATGTTAGCCACATTGAATTTTTTAAACACAATTGGATGATTCGGCAATATCTTGGCTCAGCCGCATTTCTCCCAAAAATTTGTAATAAGAAGCAGGTATGTAGTTTTGAGTCACAAAAATCAGACATTGTACTTCCCAACTAAGACATGCTGTATTACAGAATATACAGGAATAAAAACAAAATAATAATAATTCTTGATAAGTTTATATTCAACAAATATTCATAAGTAAGATCTCAAGTCACAAAGGGATTTTAGTCTTATTGAAATTTCGAGCAGACATCTTAAGATGGGTAATGCTGATTTTTCACAATTCTTTCGACTTTTAAAATTCACCAAGAAAACCGTAGTTTTTACTCAAAAGATCAGATACCAAGAAAATTCAAAATTCTCCATAAACCGTTGACGGTATGCACATTGTTGAAGAAAAATTAAATTTTCAAATTTAATGAGTTCTGCGAGTTTTCGTACATCTGCTTTCTTTTAGGCAACCCAAGAAACTTAAATTTTAAAACGGCTAACATAACCCATTAACGTCCTTATTTTGTGTTAGGTAAGGGAAATTGTATCAATTAAGGTATTCTGATAGGCCAGTGATGGAGAACCTTTTTGAGAAGTGGGTCAAATTATATATTTTTTAAAACTAGCCTGTGGGTCTCTAAGAAGGGTGAAAAAAGGGTACCAATAATTTAGAAAAATCGAAAATTTGTTAAAAGTTTTTTTTTTCTTTTACTTCCAAAATCCTCTAAAATATTTGTGTTTATAAATATAAAACAACATTTCCATTGATGTTGTATTTATCCAAATTCAAAAAAGATGCAGTCGCTTAAGGCCAAAACTGTTTATTCCAGAAGAAAGGCATAATCAAATTAGTTATAGAGTACTCTATGATAAAGATTTTTAAAAGATTATTGAAATAATAAAGCCCTGGCCAGTAATGAAGAATTACGCCTAAAACGGCGTGAACTGCTCAGTGCGTTACATGATTACGAAAGAGGAAATTACGCAGACGCGGAGAGTTTTTATAATACCAAAAAGGGAAAAGTACCGAAGTTGAGGCTCTAGAAATATTGCGAGTCTAGTTAGAGTAGAAGTGTTTTTTATCATGGGATTCAAGTAGAAATAATTTGTTCGTAATTAAAAAATAACTCCCGTTAAAAAAGATTTATTTTAAAGATGGGAAAATTTCTTAGTCGTTACAATTATGAAACATCATTTTAGCTAGTGTTGGTTAATCCAATGAACAGGCAGTCTTGGACGAATGAAGATGAGTTTATTTTATTGAATCATGCTTTAATCGATAGGTTTCAGGTAATTTTAAATAATTCGGAAAAATATCAAGCCATTGTTAAAGTATAAATAAATACACAACGCGGTCACCGGCGACGAAGAAAACAAGCCACGCCAAAACCGGCGTCTGGTACGAAGGTTACACGATTTTAAAAAGAGGAAGTTGCACCATCGCAGCGAGATTGAGTAGTATCGGAAAAAAGGGGAACTCCCGAACGTCAGACCGGTTGAAACTGGATTTCAGCCCGTTGAAGTGACAGTTAATTGTGTTTTGGAGTTTAAGTATAAATAATTTTACGCGCGAGTCATAGGTTCACCACCACCGTGATAGAAGCTTGAGATTTTAAAAGAATCTTACAAAAATAAATTGAAACTTCAATAGTAATTTCTGGATTTTTAATTCATATTAAAATTAACACTAAATTATTTGTATGCAACTTAAGATCTCCTTCTGCGTTTCATTTTGATACGTTCCGCGAGGCCTTTGTCATGTTCTACATTCTCATGTCTTAAATTCACATGTTCTTCACACACATTCTCCATATCTTCTAAACTTCTCTTGCTGCAATCCTCTACATTTGCGGTATTTATCAAATGAAAGAACCTTTCCTTTTCATGCTGTGTCCCATTAAAACGAAAAACATTTTTCAGTTTTGCCTTGGATTCTTCTGATAATGCACACTCTGCAATGAACAGTTCGAGTAAAAACCATTTTCGTCCATCTATTAACTTCTGGCAAAGATGAAGACCATTTTCACCAATGATAAATCTCTGCTTATCGCTATCATCCGCATTTCTAATCACCAATTTTATGGATTCTGTACTGTTTGAATAGAAAAGATATCGGAACCAAAATCCGGATTCCCAGTGTCGATCCATAATATACTCTCTATAATCACTTGGGGCACGCAAAAAGAGCTCTCCAAATAGTTCCTGGAAATAACATCCAGATATGGAACCACAGCTGGCGAGAATCGCTATCAGAGAATAGTACTTTTCTTTAGAAAGGAATGCCCACGAAAGTCCTGCAACTTTCATAAAGAGATCTTGCCAGGGCCAATTAAGAAAACAGCGCAAACATGTATAAGCGTTTTTGTTCAACACTTTCATCTGCTCTTCTTCATCCATTTGAGACAGCAGAAAACACAGGACATCACAAAACTTTTCTTTTGGAAAATCGAAAGAAATACTACACGTAGCCAAGGCTTTAGCTACTAAACGTTGAGCAGCTTCCTGTAAAGTCCTCGTCCTTTCCTCGAACGTTAATTTTTGAAAAAAATACCGAGTTGCTGCTTCATTACCACTCTGTGCTGCACATACAAATGCATACTGATAAAGGGTGCGGTCACCACAATCTCTGTTAATCCTATAATTCAGCTTAGCTTCATCACCTTCAAGGATATGCGTCCAAACAACAACCAGCTCCGCCTGCGTAGCTGGCAAGGGGCTTTCTTTGTCATAAAAACATTTTTTAGCATCTTCAGATAAATTTCCCCAAATTAATGGGATATCATCATCTAAGCAATACAGACAGGCTAATTGGTAGCGACTGACAATATTTATTCGTTCCTGCTTTATTAATGCTGCGGCCGTTTCACGATAATCCACAGTTCCAACCGACGTCCAGCAAAGTTGGTCTAAAAAATCTCCCACATCAGGAAACAATGATTGGTGATGCATTTTCCATTTTAGCATTTCTGGGCCTATAGGTTTGATTGCATGCATAAGTTCCTTTCTGATCGCTTGAGGTAACACAAGTGATGATACTTTTTCTTTCACTTTCTTTTCAACTAGCGAATGCCATTCGTAAGTTTGAAAATCATCAATTGGGGTCTGATAACGGAATTGCTTAATTAAATTTATAATATCAGCCCCACTCCACAAACCAATGGCAACTTTTCTAAGCGCAATTTGTTTAAGTGGTAGTTTCAAAACGTATTGTTGTTTCTCCATCGAATTAAGTAGCAAAGCAGTAATTGAAAGAAAGGAAACTTTTTGCACCGTGCAAAATATGTGTTTGTTGCGTTTTATCTAATCTTTCAAGTTCAATTGTGTTCGAATTATTTTTAAAATTTTGTGATTACATTTTGAATTTGCTCTTGGCAGCTAAAAAAATTCATTCATTGATGGTTGATTAGTTTCCCATAGGAAGATTTTCCTCCGTGTCGAACTATTACGATGTCACACCTATAAAGAAAAAAAGAAATTAATGATGATTTATAAAACGAACAAATAATTAGATTTATATACAAACAATGTATTTTAACCATTTGGAAAAGAATATATCACTGCTTACTATACACGAGTACAATAGTTTTCAAATCAACAAGTGGAGAATTAGTAGTTAAAGAAATTCACCCAACCGAATAAATCGAATTAATCCAACATTTAAATAAAACTTCAATAGATTAGAAGTTTAACTTATTTTAAGAATAAAGCACAAAAAAGTCATGACAAGAATCAATAAGCTAAAAATGTTATAAAAATTGTTAGAAAATAAATAAATTGAAATAAAATTTTAGCAGAATTTCAGTTCACGTAGTATTGCAAATCCATAATTAGTTAAAACAACATTGTACCTCTTAAAGTTATTTCAATGAACACGTGTCCACTATTAAAAACCTGTGTTATTTCTGTTTTAAAATGAAATTGATTTTTAGCTAGAGTTTTACGTATGTAAATCTCTCTTTGTCAAGTTTATTAACCTGGCATTAGCTGCTTAGGACGATTTATTTTGACTTTGATATTTTCTACGAATCTTATATGAATGCATATTGCACAGATAAAGTATTCGGAAGAGGGGTTTTTTTTTATTGAATTTTATTTCATTTATTTTTTGAAATGCAACGGAAAGCGAACCAGAGCAACGCAGCACATATTTTAAAACAACAAATCATTCAAAAATGAAAAGGTATTTTCATGATGATAATGTTTTTAGGCTGGGATACCATCGAGAAATTGCACGTTCCGTTGGACTTTAAGCTACCAAATAGGTACTTCTTGGTAAGAAAAGAATTTTTAATTATATTTTTAATTAATTAAAAATTAATCGAAATTTTAATGTTTTACTCAATAACTGCAAAGCATATTATCGTACAAAATACATTTTTAAACCACTTTAAAATTCAAAAAATTATCTTTTCAGCGATACCAAATTTCTGTGCAATTTTTTTCTTTACTTTTAATAAATTTTTCAAAATTTATTTTCAGTACAATTTATTAAACATTTAAAAAAAATCAATTTAAACACAAACTTATGCATCAAAAGTACGGAAATCATTTTTTGGTTAGTTATTTCATCGTGTTTTTTATTATTATTATTAAATTGTCGAAAGTATTGTAGTGTTCCTTAAGATTTTTGTTGTCAGGTAAGTAAAGTCTGTAAAGTTAAAGAGTTTTGGTTTTACATAAGCCATGAGGGATTCGCCAATGTTCAAAAGTTCATTTAGGGATTAAAAACTATCAAAACAATTTAATTGCAACTCGGGACTTGTTTACAACAAACTAAGGAAAGCAAAGAAAACCTTATTCAACTACCAAATAATGGGTTTACCACTGAGATCGCCGTAACTAATTAGTCCAATTTAATTTCAGTGCATTTGCAGTTTTTCAAATTTAATAGCACCAACATTGTTTATCACTTACACAAGCTCAGTTTCTTTGATATATAAGACTATTTTCTAATTTGTATTCTACTAAGATTATTTATATTTTTATATTAATTATTTTTTATCGCAATACGTTGATTCTCTCAGCAATAGGAGAAAAGTACATGGAGTCAAAACATTATTGTGCTTATGCCAATTTTTAAAGCATGATATGACGAGGAGGCGTAAAAACAATGCTATGCACCGCGCACTATTTAGGCTTGATCATTATTTGTAGGCAATGTAGAATGCAATAAAAGTTAAACAGTCACCAAAACATTTCAGCAATCTCTTATTCAATTAAACCAGCGGGAGTGGTCTCCCCTAAACTTTCTCGTATACTCCTGACACATGTAGAAAAAAAAATAAGCTAAAAGGCATTAAAACGAACAAGAACCCCTAACGCAGTGGGAAAAAAAAATTAAGCGAAACGTCATACCACGATTTCCGTAGGTCGTCCAACGCGGAAGTGGAATTAGAAGCAGGCGTGATTACCAAAGGGCTGGGTGTAAGATAAAGAAAACGAAATTTGCAATTTGAAAGCCTTTTTTTTAACCGATTGACACAAAAATTGGATACAAATCTATCATTAAGGTAAAAAGGCCACATACCAAATTTTATTTGTCAAAGTAATTTTTTAAAGAAGTTATTGCGTTCAAAAGTATGCGATTATACAGACAGACAGACAGTCAACCCTTTGACGGATTTGGTCCAAACTTTGCTACAAACCTATAATACTGATGATAAAAATGTATACTAAATTTTATCTACCTAGCTAGTTAAGTTTGTGAGTTATCGCGTTCACATGAACACGGACATACAGACAGACTGATTTCCCGTGGACGGATTTTGTCGAAAATTTGATAGAAACCTACAAATTATGTGTAAAGAACACATACCAAATTTCATCCATGTAGCTCTAATAGTTTTTGAGTTATCGTGTTCACAGACACATAGACAGACATAATTCCAAAATTGTGTTTTTCGGACTCAGGAAGGTCTAAAACATGGAGATTCATCAAAATCTCGAGTTCGAATTTTTTGACGATTACAATAATTTCTCTTTGTATACTTCTTATACGAGAAAGTAAAAAAAAAGCGGAGAATATTAATGTGCAGAGCTACTCGTTTAAAAGATAACTTGAAAAAAATAATCGAAAAGATTTACTTAACTTTTTATAACGCATCTAAAATGTTTTTCAACAAAAAGAAGAAATGTGAGATGCGTTAGGAAAAGAATATCAGTATTTGATTATGGTTTGAATCATCCTACTCCAAGAAAAAGTTGAACAAAGTGATCAAAACAGGACACAAAGAAGCATAAAACGTATTTTCAAATTAATTCTTTTGATGATTGTTTAATTAGGGCCAACTCGAGCGCCCCGGGCTAGAGAAGTTTGGAGCCCCACTAGAGTAGTAACTAGGGAATTTGAGTGCCTATGGTCCAATGAAAATACCTACCTAAAAAAATAACTGAAGAGAAAAAAAAAAACTTTATCATTGATAATGTAAGTAACTTCTTACGGGGAGATTGTGGCTTCATGAAAAAATACCTGAAATTTTAGCAGGAAAATTATGAGAAGGGAACGGATATGTATTCATTCATTACGGCGCAGATTCAACTTTTGCATGTGCATAAAAAAAAAAGAAAACAACTATCTGAAGTCCACTTAAATTCGAGGTTTACACTTTGATATTTAGGAACCCTATTTTAATGAATTATTATAGTAAATTATAGCCAAACAGTTTCCTCTCAAAGGATATTATAACATATTTTGCTACTAACTTTAAAACAGCATGAAAGGCTATTAGTCTTAAGTCAAAATATTTAATTGCTGAAATATAATAATGAACACTTGCTCTCTACTGTAATCATCTAACGTTTCACTTACATATTATTTTCACACACGCATTCACATTTACACCAAGTACAACATATTTTACCTATTTTCGGCCAAAATTTAATCTTAAATACCCAGTGTTGCCTTTTCAACATACCCAATTTTGTCTTCTAAATTCTTGAGGATAAGACTGAAGCTCTAATCTTTTGCTACCACAGGGATAAATATTGAAGTTTTTATTAAATCAATTCTATAACATATAGATGGCAGCTAGAGTGCTGATAAAAAAAAAATAAATTTATGTTTTTCATTTGAGACAATAAAGAAATTCTTTATCCATATTATTATTATTTATTAAAATTCATCTGTGTTTTACATTATAGAATTTTATCAAACAAATTTTTTTTCTGCAATAAAGCCCAGTGTTGTCAAACAGTGTAACAAACTGTTTTTAGCCATAAACCAGACTTAAAACAAAAGTGTATTTTTTAAAGTATTTTCCCCATGTTTTACTCAAGAAATGAAAGTCAAAAAACATTTTAAAATCAATTTTTCAATATCGGCCTTATGTTAATAGAATTGAAGCTATGATACTGGTCGAAATTTAGCAACTTTCCCACATAATTTTTATCAATGTAACTATTTTTTTATTAATTGTGTTTTATAATTGCTATCATTTGATTTTTCATAACTACTTAATTAATCTAATTACCTTAATTAATATTAAATATGATAAGTATGAACAAC
>BGPR01006632.1:0-45667 GCA_013235015.1 Araneus ventricosus | reverse complement strand
AAGATTAAGAAATCTGATAGATAATATTCAGATATAATCCACGCATCTTTTCATTTTTTCCTTCTGTCTTTTCTAGTAGAACCCCAATCATCATTCATGTTTTACACAAAAAATTATTCTGAATTGTTTTTCTCATCAAACAAAAACTTAAAGCTTTATTAATAAAAAAAAAGGGAGTACATTTCAGTTTCAATCGGTATAGCAAATTTTTAGATAACAAATATTATCAGAGAATATACTAACCGGTTTTCACTCATACAGGTACAAAACCAAGTCTCATAGAAGTTTCTTAACAATGAAAATTGTCCATCTTCTGATATTAAAATATCAAGTATCAAGATAATTTTACACCTGACCGTAGCAATGCTTGTTTACCATAATGATATGACATTCACTCCGGAACGGGTCCGACGATCCGGATTTGATGTTTAGACTATTCAGAGACATTGCTTGCACTGTAGCACATTGTAGGATATAACCACTACGTCGAATCGGTGGCAGGGGTCGGGTTCTGTAGATGTCTGCTTAAGGGGTCTATTCTGGTACCCCCGGTTGGGTTGGGTTCCGCACTTAAAGAGCGGAACCCAACCGGGGGTACCAGAATAGACCCCTAAATGTGAATGTGTTCTACATCATAGGTTCAATAAAATAGACCACATATTTAAAATGATTGAGTAGAAAGCAGCTTATTGTCAAATGGCATGTCCCAGGTCCACATAGGAAAGACATATCTTTTGCTACATCCTAAAACGTTCATAGAAAGGAATACTGAATGAGAGAGGTATGGACGAGTTTTCTGTCTTGTTTATTTACATTAAAAACCTGGACTTTGGCTCTGAAGATTACATTGACTTAGCATTACACTGGAATTACGTAGTTACCACATTTTAATATAATTTAACAAAACAGAAAACTCGGCCATCGAAGCCGACATCGCAGCGCGGTCTTCAAGCTCATTTCTTAGTAGGGATGACGAATTGTTATTTACTACGAAATATAAAAAAATCTCAAATACCAAAAAGGTGTGATTCAATCATTTGTAAATAAATGTGCATAAAGTGTTTCAAAATTTTTTTAAAAAATTAATTCCTTTTTAATATACTTTTTCTAAGTTTTAGTTCTATCTTCTGTCAACAGATGGCGCCCTGTAACCCGATTTTGGTGCTTAGAAAGAAGAGTTTCCTATTTGCGGTCACGGTTCGGTTCCCTCCTATCGCAGTTTCATTCGTATTTCCTGTGACGCTATGAGTCACCATTCTTGTTGTGATATGCATTTTCGAATGATTACAGCTCTTGTATAATGATAGAAAGTAGCAATAATCGTTCGAAACAAATACTCTCCGGTTAACTGCGATCGGGAAAATGATCCGATTTGTGATTCACTGCAAAGAGGATTCTGAATAGTGAACTATATTAATATGTTGGCTTCCGCGTTTGATGGGAATATTTGTAGTTAACTTAACTGATCGGAAATTTTTTTAAAAGTAGTTTTCGCTACAGGCGCCATCTATTGACAGTATATAGAACTAAAAATACAAAATTTTGCTGAAAGTGCAATAAAAACAAATGTAAATTTTTTATTTAAATATTTTCAAAACACTTTACATATATTTAATAAGAATTTGAAAATTAAAAGAGTGATTTAAATCAGACTTATTTAGAACAGATATTTAAAAATAACAATAGCAAAAATATTTGTTATTGAAAATATCGTGGATTATGCATCCCTGTTGCCTAGGATTTCAAGATGGCTGGGGACTCAACAGAACCAGTAGCGGATCCGGGGGATGCTAAGGGGCTTCAGCCTCCTCCAGAGCTAAACCAAAATTCTTTATTTGTTTCAAATCACTACACCTGTTTGTTCTTAATCTCTTAAATAAAAAGAAAAGAAACCGTGGCAACATTGCTTTCTGGCTTGATAGGCTCTAAACTTTTCCCGCTTTTGCAGTCATTCCACTCGTATTTGTAGCGTTAACATGGTCGAAAACATTTTTTGGCTAGTTATTTCATTGTATTTTTATTATATTCTAAGGCAAAAATTTCTAACTTATTGCTTGTGGTTATTGCTGAGTAAACTAAAATTAAATTTGGTTAACTCTTTTGTAAAATGGGCCGAGTACCTCGCCTTAGCAAAGAAGAAATTGTGAAAGTAAAAATTTTGAATATGAAAGTTTCTCGAACTGGAAAATTGCAAAAAAATTAATTGTTGTCTTAAAATTAACAACCATTTTTTGTAGGATCTGCACCAATGCGGTAAAAGAAATAAAGGAAGGGCTGCTTTAGCCTCAAAAGCCAAAGAATGCATCTTAATTCTTCGGTATCCATCTAATTCTTGTTTACCTGCAGCAAGAATTGATGAAGAAAATGGGATACTAAGACGCACACCGCAGCTCATGCCCATAAGATGAAACGATTTCTCTTTGCAAAAGAGCATACGCATTTGACTTATGAGTGGAAAAACGTAATTTTCATAACTGAAAAAAGTTGAATATGGATGGGCCTGGACTGCGTCTCCTATTATTACCATAATTTAAGGAGGGAAGAACGAATTCTTTTATTTTCCACTCGTTCCTTGGTTCTGTCGTCCTATGGAGAACAATTACGGGCCGTTCACAAATGATGTCACGCTTGGAGGGGGGGAGGGTGTTCGCAAAATTGTGACAGTTTGTGACAAGGGAGAGGGAGGGGGTAACAAGAAGTGTGACATCACATATTTTGGTTAAAAAAACATTTAAAATCAGCAGATCAAATTTTGAAGTTATTTTAAAATTACCAGAATTTGGAGGTATTTTTTTAATCGGGGCTAAAACAACTTTCATGTGATTTTTTTTCTCACTTATATTCCTTTCTTTTCGAAAAATGCATTCGGGGTAGGTTCTGAGAATATGGTAGCAGCAGAAATTCTTCACCATTAGAAGAGAACTTCCCCCTATCACACCCTTGAAATGTTCAACAAAAGATACATCGCCCCACCTGGTGAGTGGTAGAACTGGTTGTGGCACAAACAGGTTGATCTTATTGAGGCGTTTTTTTTTAAAATTCAAACTGCTTAAGAGTATTTTGTGTTCATAAAAGTAAAGATAAGATTTAAAGCAAAATATATCAAATTCTTGAATACTACTGTTTTCAATTGTTCTTTTATATCAATATTTTATTGCTATTGTATATTAATTAGGTTTTTTGTTGTAAACCTTAATCTTATTTCATACAAAATAAGTACACATATAAACATTATTATTGTTATGCTCACAAATGTCATTAAAATACATAGTTAAAGTTTAAAATAAAATTTGATATATGATCTATAACGTAGTGCTTTGTTTCTGAACTGCAAGTGTATGTTTATGTAATATAGCGTGACATGTGACAAGGGGGGAGGGGGTACGGTGAAGTGTGACGCTTTGTGACAAAGGGGGGGAGGGGGTCAAAAATATTGGAAAAAAGTGTGACATCATTTATGGACGGCCCCTACTCCCAAACCTGTCCTCGATATTATCATTTTAAAAGGCAGGCAGACATTACAAACTTATTTATCGATGTTACGAAACATACACCCATAGTTTCCAGCTGAATTTCACCCAAATAATTTCATTTTTCAACAGGACAATGCGGCGATACATACAGAACAGAACACCACTTCATGCATCACTGACACACTGTGCTGCTGCGCAGACGCAATACTAAAGAAGAGCGTCTACTCTCCGTGTTTTCTTCTTCGTAGTCACGCATTTGAATCATCGAACTTTGCGAAACATAATTTTCAAATCTTTTTCCCGTTATGTTTTAAAATAAGTATTTGTGAGAAAGTATCGTTACAAAAGCAATTTGAGGAAAAGTATCTAATTTCTATTCAGAAAATCTTTAGTTCCACTTTGACCATCCGTAAATTTATTATTAAAAAGGACATGGAATGAAAATGTTTAGCAAAAATTTTGCCAATAAAAATAAAAATTTGTTTTTAAAAAGCAATAAAAAATGAAACTGACCGGGATATGAACTTATAAAATTTGAAAAGCGCAATTCGCAAAATATGTTCTTAAAAAACTTCATACGCGTTATTTTTTTTTCAACGAATAAACAACTCAGCTGTTGTGAACTTGAGATAATTTTTGTGAACGATATATTTTTCTCGTGAACGAGATCAATCGCCGTCAGTTCTAAAAATTTTAATTTGTGTTTTGACTGTGCTTTTAAAATCTTTGTTTTCTAAACTAGGCTTAGTTTATTAATGTCTACCCACGGCATATTAAAAAAGAATTTTCACTGCCGGTGAGATAATTTGATTTAATACCCTTCAACATTTTATGAACATTTTATTCCAGCCCAAATGAAACGTTCAATTGTACCAAGACCTTTCTTTTATGAATTGTCAAGGAGAAAAAAAGTCATTATCGACATATTATTCGCTTTAATACCGCATTGTTTTGCATCAATTGATATTAAAAATATGCACGAAGAAATAGGATGTACGATCGGCCACGGAAATCACACCATAAAATCGAAATTAATATTATATCGACTTCCTAAGCCTATTAAGTTTACGACACAATGCATCACTCTCTAACTTGCAGTTGAAGTAGGAAAAGAATCTTTTAGCCTCTGACTCCTAAGAACATGGAGAGAAGACTTTCTTTATTAGTATCTCGTCTGCTGCACTGACAGCAGCATAGTGTGTCAGTGCTGCCTGCACTAACCAACGTCGCTCACTAGACAAAGTATGAACTAACAGTCATGCGCAAAATATATTCATACCTCACGTGTGGAACGCAATTGTTTTTTCTACTTTTTACTTTATTTCATAGAGTAACGAGTACTTTGGATCAAGATGGGAGCAGGTAAGATTCTTTTAATTTCAGTTTTTTAAAAATGTCCATTTGCACAGAAAAATAGATACAACTTGAATTGAACTAATGAATGAAAAATTGTATTGATATCATCAATTGTTTATAATGAATTCATAGTTACGTATTCCATTTTTCTCTCTCATTTAACTGATTAAAATCAAGAAAAAAGTGTTCGAGAATATTGTATTTTTTGCAAGATTATCAACGATGCATTTCTTATCTTTCAAAATAATTACAATAACATTTCTATCAGTTAAATTGTTAGTTTATTGCTTGAAAATGAAATTAAATTCTTTTGATCAATAGATAAAAAGACAACGACACATTATTAAATTGTATTTGCCCTAAGTTTCGAAATGTTCTGACGACAATTCCAAATAATGATAGATTCACTGTTGAATAATATTATTTGAAATAAAAATATAAAAAGAAAAAAGCAAAATTGAGTTGTGAGTTGAAGTGATTCTCAAAATTATTTTATTATGTATCACTGTGTTCCCAAAATTATAAATCTTTATTTACAAAATTGTTTAATATGTTTTCTTTAAAATTCTTCATGAAGTAATATCTTTAAAATTATTTACACTTTGTAAGATTTCTATAGCTTACTACTTTTTTATTGAGCAAATAATGAGTAAAGAAGTAAAAATACTTATTCATAGTTAGTAGAAGCGTTAGTATCTTTTTTTTCAAAAAAATATTTACTAGAAATATTTTCATAATAAATTATTATTCGCAACTGTTTAAAATTCCGTCTTACTCATTTGATTTAACGATGACTTATTTCTTTTTATACATTTGAAATTTAGCTCGTCTGAAGCATTTGCAGTTGGTTCAATGAAATAAAATTGAACCAACTAGAATTGAATGTTAAGGTTAGCTTAAGTTAGCTTAAGAGTGAATGAAATGGCTCGAATTAATAACATTTGAAGAACTTATTTTTGATTATACATTTTATCCCATCTTTACAACAGTATTAGTTCAACGCCAAAGTAAATGAAACCAATATTGTAATTATTTCTTTTTAACTTAATAAGGATAGCTAAAAATTACTCTTCGTAATAATCAACTATTCAAATGATATACAGTATACGTTCGTTTTTACGAACCTCTTTTTAACGAACTCTTCCGATTTTACGAACTAGCGAGTGGTCCCGAATACACTCCCATAGACGTAATGTTATTTTTCGCTCGCATTTACGAACTACAAATTATGAGAATCTCTTTTTCGCGAACTCAGTTTTCATATTTCTGCAATTATTTTAAAAAATGTCGGAACGCAGTGCCAATGTCAATTAAACTCTCAACATGTGCAATGAGACAACAGGTGCATTCTAAGAATGTGTTGTTCCCCCCACCCTCTTTCGGAGAGAGGGAGCATAGCAACAAGTTCAAGTAGCGTCACGTGGCCCATGTGCTTATCAGTCATTTTAAAGGTAGGTGGGCGGAAGGCCTCTGAATTAGCGAATGAAGTTCGGACGTCTTTCTCGGCCCGCCTATCCCTATTCAACAAGCAGGTACCAGTGTTGAATGAGGAACGGAGAACTTTGGTTAAAAGATCTGTTATTGGTGTTCTGTTATTGGCCATTTTCATCTGGACTACTCAATCTGTGAAGTCTCATAAGTTGAGAGGGAGATTGTGCCAGAGTATTTTTCTGTGTAATAAAATTATTTTTTGGGTGTAAATTTGCATTTATTTCTTGTATACTTAAAAAATACATGTATAACCTTATTTCATAATAGTAGTAGTAAATAATCTTGAAATACTGCTTCATATATCCCTTTAAGACCGAACCCGTACGATCGTGCGGGTTAGGCTTTAGCTTATATTTCTGTTCCTGGTTAGTTATATGCAATAAATGCCGGAAGAAATTATTTTTCTTGTTTCTAGAATTTCTATAGATCTATTTTTCTCATTGGATGGCAGATATCGTCCATTTTTGAGTTGTAGTTGGCATTTAAACAATTCGTTAAAAAATACGTCCGGTCTTAAAGGGATATGAAGAGGAGGCAGTTTGATAAAAATAGACATAAATAATGTACGTATTCATATCATTTTTGGCGTTTTTCTTTTTTACGAACTATTTGAGTGTTCCCCACGAGTTCGTAAAAACGAGAGTCGACTGTAGTTATTAAATAGCAAGTATTCTTTAACCTTTTTAACCGCTCATGTTTTGTTTCCGCCATTTACAACCTTGATGTTGCGTACCCCCAAATGGTCCTTCGCGTACCTCTAGGAGTACGAGTACCACAGGTTGGGAACCTCTGAACTAGATTAATATTTCGTATTAAAACTATAATAGCGCTAATGGGGAATCTCAATTTTGAATATGTTCAAATGACGTTCAGCCGGCAACTCCTTCTCCAAACCTCCACATCACAAAACACGATCTGAGCCAATTTCTGCAAAATGTTTTATAAAAATATTTTTAATTCACTTTTATATAACATTGATGTTAAATAGCTTTCAAAGGTATTTTCTTCAAACCAAATAGATATTCCTCTTACCAGTAGGATGTGATTTACTCAGAGGTGTATGTAGTATTTGTCCACTTCGAGAAATCCAAAATAATAATAATAATAAATAAAAACAAGCAATGCAACTGCAGGATGAGAATTATTTTAAAACAAGGAAGCAAAAATAATTGTTTTAGAACCTACATTGAAAAGGCTAAAAAATAAAGTGAATGTCATTCTTTGTTGGCGTGTATCTTTACTTATGGAAGGCAATGTTTGTGTGCGTGCACTCGATGTCCAGACGAATCTATAGCAGTTACAGCCATGAAATTTGACACACAGGTAGTCGTAATGGCGACTCAATGCACCTCGAAGCCGGAATTTTAAAATTCAATCTGGAAATGTTTTAATTTAATATTTTGTGTCGTTTTTGGCACGTTTACGGCTGTAGTATCTTTTCTAATGACCGTTGAAAAACAATCAATGCACCATCGGATAGAACAAACAATTTTCGTTCTAATGAAGTTTGTTTTGAGCTTCAACCACAATTTACTGAATTTTGAGAGATTTTTAAAAAATAGTCAGTTTTGTCATCGAAATTTTATTCATGTTTTTAAATTTACTGCATCCGACTTTCTAATAACACTATTATTTTCTATTTTCTTCAGCTTATAACTGGAGCGGTTCTGTCGGATTTAAAACAAGAACGGGTAAAATATCTTTTGCCGTTTTTTTAAATTAATTTTTTCCTGGTCAATTGAAAGATATTTTTCTCTAGCGAACATACTCCCGCTGAAGTTTCTTCGGAGCCTTCTCGACATGCATTGTTGCAATTTCATTGGCTGACGGTGCAGAGCGCAGGTGACGTTATAACCTCCAACTGAATGACTTCTTTTATTATTTTCGGCAGTGTCTTGACGTGTTTATGTCTCGCATATTTTACCTGCTTTATAACAATCATTTTCACGTTGCAATTTTTTAATATTGTTTCGGATTAACGTACTCTGTATTGTTTTTTTACAGTTGAAATGTCATTATCGCGAAGAAAAATAAGCGGGAAAATCAATAATGCGTATCGTTTGTTTTGTTTTCAGAACTTTTTCATGTCATTGTGGGCCTTTTTTTCTCCCCCATTTTGTTGAACTCCTGATTCCACGGGCAACGCCGTGCGCGTACTGCTAGTTGTAAATATGCAAAGATGCAACATTTATACTATATTAACCTTTTGAGTCCCAATAATTTACTATTCATTCTAAAATTCCGAAATTTGTCAAATGTATTCATTTTGGGCCTAAGATAAAAGTTCAAAGAGAATAAAATATTTTAATTTTTTAAATTAAAATCTAAAGTGATTCCAATTGGAGTCTTCATATTGCAGGGAAATAAAAACCCAAATTTTAAAATAAATATATATCAAAAGCATCTCAAATAAAATTTTTTAACATATTTAGAAATAATAAGAATGAATTTGTACCTGCAATTTCATTTAAATTATGTTAAAATTGATTTTTATTTTGAACATCTTTTGCTGAATGAAGTGAAGTTCAAAAAGACAACTTTTCAATGGAGCAGTTTTCTGATTTGTTTGCTTATATTAAAAACCTTGACTTTATCTGTTTGTATGTTGGATTTCCGCTTTGAAGATCCATTGACTTAACATTACACCGGAAATACGTATTACAGGCAGTAAACAAACCAGAAAACTCGTCCATAGATAAAATCGACACTGCAGCCATCTATTGGTAGGAATAAAAAATATATGTGAAAAGAGGAAAATGCGAAGAAATTAATGATGTCCATTATGTTTTCAGTGGGAGGTTTAGATGCCGAACAAAAAAAAAAAAATGAATATGATGATTCCAAATGGCATTACTAGGACTGAAAGTGTTAAAGATTTATTAGTAATGAAACATAAAATTTTTGTACATCATTTTTCAATTTGTCTCCAATGCTGGAACTTCGAGTGAACAGTAACTTAGAAGTTATATTTAACCAGCATCTGTGTTACTTATTCACCACTGAAGAAACTTTATCAGTCAAGTCAAATGAAAATATAATATTTTTTTTAAAAATTAAAATTTAAAGTGTATGGGGGTTCGAATGAGAGTTAAAAGGGAAAAAAGCTGAAATATTTAAAATGAGTTTTCAAAACTAAATGAACTT
Source organism: Araneus ventricosus (assembly GCA_013235015.1). Classification (NCBI taxonomy): domain Eukaryota; kingdom Metazoa; phylum Arthropoda; class Arachnida; order Araneae; family Araneidae; genus Araneus; species Araneus ventricosus. Next base: position 36,203 of record BGPR01006632.1, on the reverse strand, counting down.
TGACGCAGTTTATGGAAAGTAGAATTTTTGATAATTTGAAGAAAGTTTTTCAAGAAAAGATAATATGAAGAAAGTTTTTAAAGAAAAGATAATATGAAGAAAGTTTTTAAAGAAAAGATAATATGAAGAAAGTTTTTAAAGAAAAGATAATATGAAGAAAGTTTTTAAAGAAAAGATAATATGAAAAAAGTTTTGAATCCACATAGCCATTCTTCCATTAATACCCAATGAAACAAGTTTATAGATGAGGCCATCCGGGCATACAGAATCATAAGCTGAAGCGATGTCCAGAGAAACATAAGCAACGTGTTGTTTTAAGTTGATGCGCAGCGAAAATTTCCTGGAGAAGTTAAGCGAGAGCAATGTTTAAGTCTCTAAAAGGAAAGAACCCCATATGATAGATATTTAAAATCTGTTTACAATAAATAAAGTCAATAAGTATTCTATAAATAATGCTCTCAAATATTTTACAAACTGCGGAGGTGATAATTAAATTTTTATGCTGAAGTAACTTTATAGCTTTTACGTATACATTTTACATCTAGCTGCATTCTAAAATTAACTTCTCAGCTCGTGAAAATATTTTCGATTAAAGTAAAATGATTGCTTTATCGTTGTAAAATTGATCTTAATGTTATTAAGCTTGATTATTTCGTTAAGTCGCACCATCTGCAAGTTATAAAAACCGTATCGATAGGATTTATGGCTTTTAACTGATGATTCACAACTTTACGGGCTTTTAAAATGGCGATTTATTTACTTCCGGTTCTTCAGTCACACATAAGAGTTTCGCAACACAATTGGGTTCATAAATTTATCCAGTCATCTCAGTTATTATGCTTGAGCAAATCTTTAAATGTTATAATGCGTTTAGGTAGTTGATGACAGCCGATAGTAACTGGACTCAACCGGAGCAAACGGGTCTGGAACAACCATTATTTGGCCTTTAATGAGTACTTTAGATTCAGAAACATTATCTTTTATTACAAATTACAGATCGTAATCTGAATTCAGGTAAAACTGAAATCAATGAAAGCTTCAGTAACCATTTAAATTTTAAATGAATGAAATATTCAGAGCCCATTTAAAATTATGATGATTTAAACTTTCAGAAATTGTTTAAAACTGAAATTAATGAAACATCCAGAAAGAATTTAAAACTGAAATGAAAGTGAAACATTCAGAAAACATTTAAAATCTAGCTTGCAAGTGTTGAAACGACGATAATTTGTCGATTTAATTCGTCAAATGTATGTGACTGATTAAACGTTTGTTAAAAAAATGACATTACTAAAATGTCCTTATGAAAGTATTGGGACATCAGTCTTTATAATGGCCATCAAGTATTCTCATTTGTTTCTAATGGATGAATTTTGCATAGATAGATTTCTTTGTTTAAGCCAGTGACTCTTTTACTTATTAGGGACCACCTTTAAATACCTCTCTGTATTCGCGAAATCCTTTGTTTTAAGACAGAAATTCTAGATGTTCTTCAAAACATTAAGTACAGATGAGAGATATAAACTACTTTTATGGTCCTCATGGTAATATATTTTACTTTCTTACGATGAAACCACATTCATTTGATGTCAAAAAAATTTAACAAAATAAAATAGAATTCATTGTAAACAGATAAACAAAGAAAACGAAAAGACAAAATGGCTTTCAATTTACTCATTAGACCCTACAAAGCAGAAAATGATGCAATGAATCCGAGATGTCCGCGGGGAAGAGCTTAAAAATGAAGCAAATTTAAATCTCATGGGTATCACGTTGTATAGAAATGTAACAAAGAATATAACCTAAATTTATAATGAAAATAAACTAAATTTATACGATCTTCACATCGTGCAGATCGTAAACTTCGAGCGGATAACCCTTAGTTCACAGATTATAATTTCAGTGGCGTAACGAGGGCCTAGTAATCTTTTCGACCGGTCTTGTCATTTGAAGCGGAATAAAAGGAAACATTAGACGGCGCCCTTAAGGACAGTGTCCCATATTCCCCTTACTACGCCACGATGTAATTGTTAAGTGAACCATCGAAAATTCATGCAAACGATGGTAAAAGAATAATTATTCTTTACCATCTTCATTTTTCAGTTAAGGAAATACATAACACTTCCAATACTTTAAACGCGTACAGTGCCACATAAAAGTTATTACAAATATATAAACTGATAAAAAACTGGACTTATTAAGAACTAGAAAAACACCCGTCATGGTTTGACAGGTGCAAAGTGGCTCTTCATTCGAGAGATTCTCCTTTAAATTTGACGTGTTTAAATAGATATATATGCGAGAGAAATGTTTAACATTGATTGAAAACAAATAAAATAAACATATGTTTTATGACGGGAAATATTTTTTTATTTACATATTATTTAAATATTTCTTTATTCAAAACACCTCTTGGGAAACAACATTCCGTGTGAAGCATTTTTCGTTGTTTAATAATTTTCCTTGTACTTCAGATGTCTTTGTGTAAATTTTAAGGTGATTGGGAATCCTAGACCTTGAAATTGCAACATAAAGCTGTCCATGTGAAAAGACAGGCTCATCGAGGTAAATTCCAACATGATCGAAAATTTGCCCCTGCGATTTGTTGACAGTCATCGTGTAAGCTGGAATTAACGGGAACTGGCGGCGGTTGAGAACGAATGGTAGATTCACGTCACTGGTGGCTAATTTAATTCTTGGAAAGAAAACAACATCGCCACGATTGCATTCAGATACAATTTGGCGTCCAAACTATATCACGCGCATGATATACCACTGACGTAATTTACTACTTTCTTTTAGAAAACGGAAATTAATTTGAAATATAGGATTAATATAATTTAAAATTTCTCGGGAACTATTGATCATAGCATGGTAAATTTTATATCAATCGATAGAAAATTTTATTTCACTATTTTAGAGCTATTAAATTTGAAATTAGAACGACAATTACTCTTTCAAATTTAAGATTACTGAAATTTAGGTTGTCTAACAATGAAATAATGTTGTTTAACGTCTTGCAGTGCCATGGCGCGAGATTTTTTTATTATTGGTGACGTCAGAGCGTTACCGAGAGACATATATGGGCTATTATATCAGTAATACTTATGTCCTTTTTCAGAAATCATTTTTAACACAATAATGCTTCTAATTTCATCTTCTTTAAGTTCCGATTATGTGTTCTGATTTGTTTGTTTTGAAATGATTCTTCTTGTAGAACCCTTGATGATTTATTCAGCAACATCACTTCTGATTTTTCACTCAATCTCTTCTCATTTGCTCGCGTCTCTGATTTTGAGAGAGAATAAAGTCAGGTAACATTTAAGCCGAATCCAGAACCTCGAGCTGCCCCGAAATCCGATCTGGTCTCGAGCCACTCAATCTTTACTGTCAAGCGTTTAGGTTGACTTGGACAAGAAACTTTAAATAAATGATGGTGAGGTATTTTTACGTTACTTCTATGAATTGTTCAAAAACTTTTCTTTCGAAGGGCATATAATGCCAGATGATTGCATTTATTAAATTTTTCTGAACAAAATTACATATTATAAGAAGTCTGATAACTTATTTGGGTCTTATTTTCATAACCTATTACTTTACAAAGGAATATGTGGAGAAAATGAAACATGACGGGTCGAAATATCGATATTTTTCTGTCTGAATGGGATTGAGTTGGTAAATATTCAGGCTCTGGCGTAACAGTTCTTTTTTCATCTCATATCAAGCTTCAGAAAAATAACCCACAATGCCGCTGCGATGCTTTCCTCTTGTATGAATACATATAAACTTGCACCATCCTTAATCTTTACTGGACGGTTTTAATTTCTGTAATTTCCTAACTAACATCTCAAAAGTATTATATAAGTTGGTAAATTTTCTACAATATATTTCGAAAAAATTTGAATTCTAAAATATACTTCTTTTATCTTTTGATGGAACGATGGAATAACATATTTGGTAAATGCCAATTTTTTAGAAATGCGTTGTTTTTGCTGTCTTTATCATGGCATTGAAAGAATTTCAAGGGAACAAGCTATACCACTAGAGTAATTAAGGTCAATAGAGGTGTGAAAAAACCGTGTTACTATTTAAAAACGTAATTCAGCAGTTTACCCTCAATAATGGTGATGAGAGTACCGTAACACTTGTATTTGTTTAAAGATGTCGCGATATGATGGCATTGGAAGTACGCCGAAAATTTGGAAACGATGCGAATTCTACGGATGGTAATAAATTATTGGATCCATTTCAAAAATTAATAAAAAAACTAATAATGTTATAACTATGGTTTTTTAAAAATGAAAGCGCAGTTTAAAAAGTCCCTTTTTTAGATAGGTAACGCGTTGTTGCGGTGGTCTAGGGGGTCGTAAATTATTGGACATCTTTTACTTTTGAGAGCCATTATCTGCGAAACTATTAAAGCTAGAAGAAAAATAAAAGCATGCATTTGTAAGGAATTTTACGGTCTTTAATTTGTTAAATCAATTGTAATTAGAAAACTGAATAGCTTTCGAGATATTCAAGAAAAATTAAAAAAGGAAACCAGAAAATACGCATCGGCTTCTGCTAATCGGTAGCCATTGCGTATGGAAATCCTTCACTGCAGCAAATTTAGAACGCCGTATTGGTATACCACCTATCTGAAAAGAAACCCTTTTTTATTTGCTCTCTCATTAAAAAAAACGCAATTGTAACAATATTAATTTTTTTATTAATTTTTGAAATGGGTTCAATAATTTATTACCACCCTTTATTAACTACGAATGGGCATCATGCGATACAACGAATACTAACTAGAGAACAGATTGGTTTGAGCTGTTTAGTTCTGCTCTCATTTTGAAGTAGATATCGAAGAACTGTTAATTTCGGATCAAAGAAAGAGCGTAAAAGATTGAAAAGTGAATACCAGTAATTTGAATATTAATATTTTCACCCTTTTATTGATAACTATACGCTATCAGAATTTTTTAAAAAATTAAGCTTAATCTACAAAAATTTTATTAAAATCGTTTTATCTTTATACATTGGCAGGGCCTAAAGAGATACTTGTTCAGGACTGTAAATTTGGCATGCTTGGTGGAAGGAAACCATAACAATACTAACAGAAATATAAATGAATGGTGTGAAACTGTGTGTGTCTTTCGTCAGAACACGTGATCACTGAACATAGTCTTCCTGCATATAGATGTGGTTGAGTAGCCAAAAATCAATGCAGTTTCCCCAAATATAACTTAACCAGAAGAGCCCAAAGGGAAAAAAAAACTATCACTAAATAACCTTAAAATTAAAAGTAAATAAAACTATAAGAAATGAAAACGGATCTGCGAACACCATTCTATTAGTTACGACTTGCAGCGTATCACTCATATCAAGGTAATGTTTTTGCTCACGGAAAACTTGGTTATTATTATTTCTAACCAATGTATAAATGTAGTTTAGTTACTATACAAAGGTAGCAATCAACTGCTCACGCATTAAAATTACATCTATGCTTAGGAGGGAATGCATTACTACTGCTAAAAAATTGAAAACAAGAAATGATCTTAATATTATTACGAACATGTAATGTCGCTTCCCCACAATGTTCCTCGTTAGAAAGAGAAATTTATAGAGGTTGTTACTAGCTATAGGTGTAATTCAAGCCAATGCACCCGACCTTGGCGACCATTTTGTTACTTTTGCAACAAAATGAAGGTACTCAAAAATACTAGAATTTTTGCCCTATCTCTATTAGGAACAGAGATATAGAGAATGTATTAGATGATTCCATGTGACATCACATCCTGGAAGACTATAAATACCTGGAGTTGCTGAGAAGAGTGAACGTCCTTGGAGTGCGAACGAGTTTGAATGTGTTTGAACGTCTTTGAAACTCTTTGGAGACTTGTTCGCATTGCGAGTTGGTCTGCTGTTAGCCGCTGAGTGCTATTGTTCGTGCTATTACTGTTATTATTAGTGATTTGCTGTCTGCTTGTATTTCTAATTAGTGCAAGTGTTGTTCTTTTCGTGATACCTGTGCTTCGAATTTCTGAAATATTTGTTATATAAAGCGTCGTTCTCTAATATCCAGCTTGTTAGACTGCTTTCTCCGTACATCCAATGGACGATTTTGCGTAATAATATTTATAATGCTGCGTAGAAAATGTATACCAAATTCTTTCCGAAATAACTTGATTTTTTATTCGTTGGTTTTATTCCAATTTTGTTTGGAGCTTATTGGTCTTATTGGAATTGAGAACAATTTATTCTGTGGTTTAATGTGATTTTTCTAAAAATTTTATTCAATATTTATGGCTCAATACATACTGAAATCAAAACTGAAATGGCACCTAGATATTTTAGAAAACGGAAACTGCTGCGTTTTCTTTATGTGCAAGAGTATATGCATACATTTCATATCGAATATTTCATGGAATCTCGTTGATCAATCTTTCAAGAGATTATTTCTAAGATTTTACATTCTAGTTACTGAGTATATCTGAAACTATTTTTCCCATGCAGTACACAATACAGTACCAGAACGAGAAGGCGCAGCACGAGATTCTGGTAAATTCCGAGAACTGTTTGGAAAGCTACTTCTGCCCATAATCAATAGATTTTTTTTATTTTTTTCAATTGCTCAATCTTTCATGCGATCATTTCCAAAATTTTATACTTTTTCGATTGAATATCTGAAATCTAGCTTCTCGCTCACTGGAGATTACAACACTGGAATGAGAAGGTAAATAGTACGTTACAGTCACAATTTTTCGGGCAATTTGGGAAGAAACATGTTCAAATTCGGGCAATTGCATTAAGTTGTAAATATCCAGATCACAGTTGTGTTACGGAATTACAAATCACATCTATATAAAGTGAAGGCAATGTGAGAGCGCGATATTCTTTTGGATAATTTGGAAAGAGATCAAATTTCATCGAAATGTAAATATCCAGACTACAGTGTGGTACTGTTGTGGTAAGTATACATAAACTAGACATAATATGTGACATATTACGGCATAATATGTGAATATATATATAACATATATTGACATAATATGTCAAATAAACGATAAAGTTTTATGTGGACGATCGCTTACATACAGTTCAAGAAATTAGTGTTTCTCTGAAGATAAAGGAACTTTCTATTCATAAAGGTTGACTACTAGGGAAGGGAGACAAGAATAAGAAGCATCACTTCGGTTTTAAGGGGCCACGGTTCTTATACTTCAATAACTCAAAAAAGAGGAAAGCAAAATCGCCTCTAAAATCTTCGCCTATAAAGGAAATCTCAATATTAGGAAGCAGTTAATTTTCCAATGTTAAAATAATTTAAAAGCATTACAAATTTCATCTTTTTACGAGATTTCTTATGTTCAGTTTGTAATCGATTATGATAAAAGAAAATGGAAGAGAACAATGCTGCCGAAAGCTGTGAAACGATTCTTTATAGTTTCTTAACAATATTGTGGGATGGAAATATGAAGTGATTAATTTCCCATTCCAGATGTGACTATTATGCAAAATAGCTCATTGAATGCAGGTAAGTATCTGGAGACAATTTTTTCTTAACTACCGAATGGGGTGGTGATGGCTTCATGGTAAGGTCTCGGCTTTGGAGTCGGAGGGTTCCAGGAAACCCGATCTCACCAAAAGATCCGCCGTGTATGTGGGCTCGGTGCATGTGAAATCTGAAGCCAATGGTCAAACACCCTCACCCTGGATGCGGCGCTGAAGCCTGGAGAGGGAGTGCCTGTTCAGGTGTCATCCTCATCATCTGACCACGGTTCAGATTCACGGTTTAGGGCTATTTTGGGACGGACATAAAAGGTCCGTCCCAAAATAGCCCTCGTGCTTCTTCAAAATGGGATGCGAATCTAATTAAAGTTAACATAACTTTAATACTGAATTGATCTATTGTCAATAATGACTACTGAAATATTTGATAATAATCGGAAATGAAACTTCGTTATTTACTCTAATCATTGAAATGACAGCTTCGTATAAAAATATTTTCTTTATGGTGCCGCGATTCTTCCTGAAAACACGGAAAGTGGTAATCTGATGATATGGAATTGAATAAATACCATTCCATGTGAGTTATGCTTTTACATCTGTTTAAGAAAAAACAACTACCTGGAGTTTCGAGAACAACCTAAGCTATCGCGATATATTTTTTTAAATCTTCGTTTGGGGGCAATCCCTTCAGAGATCTAGATTTTAATCCACTCCAACTGAAAAATCATACAAGATTTTTTAAGTGGTCTAATCAAAACCACTAATAACATGAAATACCTGTATTGCAAATAAAGGAATCATATTTAAATAAAATTTTTAACAATTTTCTTAACATCCTTTTTTTTCCTTTGCAGACCTAACGGAACCAAATACGAAGCATTCTTCCAAAATGACTTTTCACAAGTTGAAAACAGAGTTAAAAGCCATTCCATTCGCTCGTCAGGATCACCTAAGGAGATCGGGCATCTTGTAAATGAGCTCCTTACAGGTTATGACAGAAGAGCCTGGCCCACATATGGGACAAGTAAGAAAACTGGAACCTTATAACCGAAACAAAAGGCACGATGTCTCAGAAAAATGCATTTTGCACGTGCCTGCTAAGAATTATTAAAAATATTGATAAAATATTAATGAACCAGCCATCTTTTACAACCAGCTGCAGATCCAGAGTACTGAATTTGTTCCGTTCCAATTTGAATTAATCAGTACAATTCATCTTACTTGAAGAATATTTAACAAACTACTGAAATGCCCATCACAGGCATGTGTGTGACGTGCCAACTCAGTGCTGAACTATTTCTAAACCCTGACCTGCACAATGGCACTTTATTTATTTTTCTCACTTTTTAAAAATTAATTTTGAATAATTTAATAAGAAATAATAAAAAGCTGATTATATTTTTGGCTGGAGGTAGAAAACTTTTTAATAAGGAAATTTGAATGGAGTAGTTACATTTTTTTAATTAACTAAAATAGATTTGATTTATTTTTCCATATTCCTTACGCTTATTTTAATAGATTTAGCAATTCTTGTTTTTCACTACTTTCGTAGAAAAAAAATAACATTATGGAAGCTAAATTACAGCTTCCAATAGGAACATTTCCAGGTTCCAGTAGGTTGTATGGAATTCTGTCAACACTCCCCCCCCCCCTCCATCAATGAGTGTTACAGTTATATAACAATGATAAACGTTGCTAATTATCAGAAAAATGTTGTTTATTTTTATTTTATCTCTGCTTCTTCTTTGTTTGCATTTATAATATTTCTTTTTCAGATCAGCCAACCTTAGTTACAGTAAATATTTACATCAACAGTTTAGGATCAGTTAGCGCAGCGAATATGGTAATTATATATTGATAATGCTTTATTATGAAATGCCTATAATAAGAAATAAATATATATATCTATTGATAAAAGATCTTTAAAGCATTTTTCGGAAAGTAAATTTAACGTCAGTATTTTGGTGATTTACGCTTCGAAAGACTTTTAATGTGAACGATGCGTATTCTAATATACAGTTGGGTGACAGAAAAACGTGAACACCTTTGGATTTACACATTTTTTTCGAATATCATCCGAAAGGCTGAATGGATTTTGTTTGAACTTCGACCATGTATAAAACAGGCATAGGCGGCTCGTCCGGGAGGGCAAGGGGGGCAACTGCCCCCTCACTTGCAAAAGTAAAGGGGCCTTGTCCCCTCACTTTTCAAAGTTCAAAATTCACGATCCGTCGAAAAATGGATCCCAAGCTGAAGCTTTGTTGAATAATATCGAAAGTTTCCAATTCATTTTTTGTCTACTTCTGATCCAAAGAGATTTGGAAGCTACAGATACGCTTTCAAAAGCTTTGCAATCAAAATCGCTAATTTTTTTAACAGTTAAAGAACTGGTTAATGCAACAAAAGAATGTTTGCATGAATTCCGAAGTGAAGATTTTTTTGAAAAGTTGTGCATATATGTTAACGATATTTGTGAAGCAAAATCGTTAACTTCTCCAAAACTTCCACGCTCTAGAAAGGTGTCTTCGGAAATAGGCGGCAGTTCCTTCAGCATGTCACAAAGTGTTAAATCGTTCTATTAAACGTAAATTGCTTTTCCAGTTATAGATGCTACTTTAAACACAATAGACGAAAGGTTCAAAGAAAATGAGCTGGATATTTTTCGATCTCTAAAAGATGTATCATGTTCCAATCCATCAAAGATCATAAAAATTTCATCAGTTCAAAAAGTCTCTGAAACATATGATCTTGATATGAAAAAAATGAAGGGGGAGATACAAATTTTTCAGAAAATGTACAAAAAAATACATCGACTCTTTGCCAGAAATATCCACGGAGATAACAGAACTGAGGAAAAGATGCAATTTTCTTGTTGAAAAGGAACTCTGTGATATACATATTTCATTACTTGAGAAAACTAATCCAAATTCTCCTTGTGATACCTGTCTCAACTGTGCGAGAAGTTTTCCATGCTTAAGATCTTTAAAATCATACCTTAGAAATAGTATGTGTCAAGAGAGGCTTTCTGCACTTGCTGTTTAGAAGATCGAAAATACTGTAGATATTGACTTTACTAAGGTAATAGAACAATTTGCGAAAAACAAAAATCGCAGGCTGTCTTTCTTCTAATTTATAATACGGATGTATATTGTATAACATAATATCAAATAAATAAATTTATAACTGACCTGCTTTCTCTGTGCTTGGGAGTACGCCGTTTTGTGACGACATCATTGATCGATTCACGAGTTTAAAGAAAGAAGAATTGACTTAATAGGTAAGCGTTTTATATTTTTCGCATGTTATTATTTCATGAGAATTGAATTGGAAGGAGGGACTCTACGGTGGCCATCCGTTCCGATTTTTGAGGTCGTGTCCCGAATTTTTTTAGAGAAGGTCATTTAATCAATAATGACGTTAAAATCCAATAATATAGTCCATTTTACAAAAAAAAACAACTTTAGGCGCGCCCCACCCACACACTCGCATCTCTTTTGACCCCCCACTTTTTTGGTGCACCAGCCGCCTATGAAAACAGGCTTAAATTCACACAGTGAAGATTCGTTCACGAGGCCATTTAGGGGACCCACTAGAAATTGCTGAAGACGGAAGCTCACCCCTCTTCACAGAAAGCTGATAATGAAATGAAATTTTCATCAATGATTTTGTTTGATACGCGCAATATTTACACATATTATCGTAAAAATGGCACGAAAATTTAGGAATGTAGAAAGGTTTTCTTAAAAAATCCCAGATTTTTCCTGTAGGTTTTCTGCTCTCAATATGCAGAGTTTTCAACCAAATTATATGACACTTGCAGAATACAGGATGGTAGGAAAGTACTGTATTAAAATTTTAAGTAAATTCTTTGAATATTAGGTTGAAATATGAGGATTTGAAGTGAATAATTTTTAAATGCGCATGTGCGAAACTTATAGCGTAATTTTTCTTTCATAATTTCAAGCCAGATATATAGGGCAACTTATATAAAAATTCCATTTGGATGCTTTTAATATTCAGAAAGATATCAGCATTGCAGACAGGTGAATTTCGGTTGCACTCTAAGAGAAGCTAAATGATGAAGGTTCAAGCACGAATTGATATTTTTAAACTCGAATCTTCGAATAATGATCGTTTAAATGTAATTTAAATAATGGATTTAATTTTTAAGTGTATATGGATATTCAGGATATTCAACTTTCAGACAATTCAATATTACTGTTCGAAGATTCAAGTTTAAGAAATATCAATTTTTACAAGAACCCTCATCATTAAGCCTCTCTTAGATTGCAATCGAAAATCATCTCGTTGCAATGTCGATATCTTTCTGAAGGATTTAGGTATTCAAATGGAGTTTTTATATTAGTTGCCCTATGTAACTTGCTTGGAAATTATGAAAGAAAAATTATGCTACGTTTCGCAAATGCACAGTAAAAATTGTTAACTACAAATACTCATATTTCGGGGCTGTTCATAAATGATGTCACACATTTTTTCAATATTTTTGACCCCCCTCCCCCCATTTGTCACAAACTGTCACACTTTACCATACCCCCTCCCCCCTGTCACATGTCACGTTATATTACATAAACACATACTTGCAGTTCAGAAACAAAGCACTACGTTATAGATCATATATCAAATTTTATTTTTAACCTTTAAATATGTGTTTTAATGGCATTTGTCAGCATAATAATAATGATTATCTGTGTACCTATTTTGTACGAAATAAGATTAAGGTTTACAACAAAAAATCTAATTAATATACGATAATAATAAAATATTAATATAAAAGAGCAATTGAAAACAGTAATATTTTGGAATTTGATATATTTTGCTTTAAATCTTATCTTTACTTTAAGAACACAAAATACTCTTAAACAGATTGAATTAAGAAAAAACACGCCTCAATAAGATCAACCTGTTTGTGCCACTACCAGTTCTACCATTCACGCAGGTGGGACGACACATCCTTTGTTGGACAATTCAAGGGTGTGACAGGGGGAGGTTTGCTTCTAATGGTGAAGAATTTCTGCTGCTACCATATTCGCAGAACCTAACCTGAATGCCTTTTTCAAAACGAAAGGAATATAAGTGAAAAAAATCACATGAAAGTTGTTTTGGCCCCGATTAAAAAATACCCTCACATTCTGGTAATTTCAAAATAACTTCAAAATTTAATATGCCGATTTTAAATGTTTTTATTTTAAACAAAATGTTTGATAGTCACACTTCTTGTTACCCCCTCTCTCCCCCTTGTCACAAACTGTCACAATTTCGCGAACCCCCTCCCCCCTCCAAACGTGACATCATTTGTGGACGGCCCCTTCCTCTAATATTCAAAGAATTTACTTCAAATTTTAATAAAACACCTTCCTACCATTTTGTCAAGTATTCTGTATGCGTCGTGTAATTTGGTTTAAAACTCTGAATGTTATAAGCAGAAAACACGTGGGAAAATCTGGGATTTTTTTCAAGAAAACCTTTCTATCTAATATATAAAATTCTCGTGTCGCGGTGTTTGTGGTTAAACTCCTCCGAAACGGCTTTCCCGATTCTCATGAAATTTTGTGTGCATATTGGGTAGGTCTGAGAATCGGACAACATCTATTTTTCATCCCCCTAAATGTTAAGGGTAATCCACCCCTAAATTTTTTTTTTCAATTTTAGATAAATTTTTTTTAAATTTTTTTTATGATACAGCATTAGTAAATACATATAACCCTGAATTTATCACCAGATCAACGATCAATCGATCAGTTATCCCCACTAGAATGTCTACCTGGGTCACCTCTCATCAGCAAACATCACGGAGTAAAGGGATGAGAAAGAAGGCAGTCTCTGTCTTACTCAATATACAGTTCATGCTTATTGACTTATACGTAATATTTAATTTTTCTTGTCAATATTGCATTAAATTCCTTATAAATAAACACGTGTTTGCGTATGTATATATTATTGCTTAACGCTTTTTTTGAAAATAGTTTTAAATATACTTATTTTCATTGTGTGAAGATCGTCAAAATAATAAACAAATAGATACAATATAATATGGTAATAATAATAATAATAATAATAAATATATAATACATATATTCAGTCACTGTTTTTTACCAATACCTTTGATGGAAGGATTTATTAACTATTAATAATTTCTTTGAGAACCACTTTAATAAAATATTTGCGCATTTCAATGATATTTATTAGTTAATGTAACGATAAATAAATCGTATTTAATAAATAGACTATTAACTATTATTAAATATTTAATTTACATCCTATGATGTTGAATAATTATTTATTAACGTTGATAAAACATCGATATCAAAAAAAATCTTGCTATCTGTATAAACATTTTTGCTTCATTTTTTATTTATATTACAGTCATAAAAAGGCAATAAAAGGCCAATCTGGGAGGATGGGCTTCACTGCCTTTTTAAACATTCTTGAGGCATTGGATGCGGACATTAAGGATATAAAAAACAACAGTCATTATTTGGCGGCTTTATTTACTCCTTTCAGGTGATTTCAATGGCTTAACTACCGTATTTCCGTTCAGCATGCATTTGATGAAATCAACGCTTGCCCAAAATCATCGCGACCTGCTGGCGTAATATTTGAAAAACCCCGGCGAGCGGTGACATGCGCGTTCAAATGCAGCTGGATCATCCGCGACATTCTCTACTTTAACTGTGTGATATTAGCGATGGAAAGTTGCTGCTTTTGCGAAAATACGGATGCGTATTCTGATACAGTGCAGTTCTGCAATCATCGATACCGAAAATACTCTAAATGAATGATATTTCCCGACATTACTACCATATGTAAATCGCCAGAAATTGGCTGGCAGAAGAGCGATTTTGGCAAATAAAAATGTGGACGTCAATAGTTCGTTAAGAATACAACAGTTATTACACAGAGGGACTTGATCTCATATAAATCTATCGATGCAGTTGATACCAACGGACCTTGATTAGCCAATTGATTTTTTAAATTCATTGGATTTGCCAGGCATGCCACCACACAATTTACAATTGAAAGTTGGATCACCAATTATTCTCCTTCGTAACTTAAACCCCACCACGGCTATGTAATAGCTTTTTTTGACAATCGTTAAACATTAATGAAACGTTATAGTATCATCTTGAATAGCAGTTTCAAAGGCCAAAATAATGATACAATCCCTATGATTCCGACAGATGTGTACTTGATTAAGATTAAACGCCTCAATTTCCAATAATTAGATTGGCATTCCTTCATGACGATCAATAAGTCACAAGGCCAGACATTGTCTGTATGTGGGTTGGAAACACCATGCTTTCCCATGGATATATAACTGGCATGTTCTCCTTGAGGAAAACCATCCAGTTTGTTTGTGGTGGCTAAGACAGGACTAACCAAGAATATTAGCCACACACTCTACTAAAGAGATTAATTTTTTTCAGCCTTATAATTGATAGTTACAATATGAATAATTATTTTGATATTTAGATAACTACTTAAAATTGTATTTAAAATATATTCTCTACATTGTAAACGGTAATTTATT
This sequence comes from Araneus ventricosus, assembly GCA_013235015.1. NCBI lineage: Eukaryota > Metazoa > Arthropoda > Arachnida > Araneae > Araneidae > Araneus > Araneus ventricosus. The sequence continues at coordinate 21,157 of BGPR01006632.1, read as the reverse complement.
ACATAAAAGCATTCTTTTGATATTTTATAAACGCTTTCAATTATAAGTACATCCCCGAACACTTATAGTAGATAATTATTTTTTATTGACCTAAAAAAATGTTCCTACAAAATAATATGCATGGCAAAATTTGTTTGCAGGGTCCCTTCAATCTTCCTATATGACTGGTGCTATTTTTACGAAAAAAAATATGTAAATGTGCACACATCAAACAAAATCGCTGATGAAAGTCATAGGTAATCTTGAATTTCCTCAAGTGGTGAGCCGTCTTATAAGCAATTTCTGGTTAGTCCCTAAATGGCCTCATTGACCCGAATCTTCGTATAATTGTGACTTTAAGCCGTTGTCTATATGAGGTGGAAGTTAAAGAAAATCATTCAGCCTTTGGAAGATGTTCCAAAATGTGGAAATCCAAGATTTCACATTTTCTGTCACCCACTTATATAATTAAAAAATTAAAACTAAAAAAACAATAAAATCTTTTATTAATTTTCAGCTGTATGAAAAAATTTTATGAAGTTTGTTTTGTATATATGCTCTGCAATTTATTCACCTAGTTGACTTTTCTTCAATTTTTTATGCATCAAATATAAGAAATGATCTCCATTGTTTTATAAATTTTCTGTAAAATAAGAAACTATTTACAAGTGTGGTAACCTTTCCTGATGACAGTGTGTTTCTAAACCGTTATAGACAATAGTTATAATGAATTTATCAGCATTCCTTTTTTTGAAATGTACTTTTCGGCAACGTTTTAAAATCTTTTCAACATTTCAACACCAATTAAGTTCCAACCCGTAATTAAATTAAAATTATCTTAAAATGAAGAAAGCTGCTCCTACATTTGGGGCCACCAGCAATGACTTCAACGCTGTCATCCGCAGATATTCATCTTCTCAACTCTCATCCTTTGCTCTGGAGGTGGAAAGGTCTCAGTTTTCTCAGTTCAACATTCAACTTCGCCTCCTCGTCGACCCATCTTCCCCTTATGAACTCAGACCTGCTTTAATCATTCTTGCAGGACTTTCTACCAAGATCCACCGTGTTTCCTTCTTCAAATAGAGTTCTTTCTGTAACTAACTCTTCTTCAAAATCAGACTTTTTTTATAACTTTTTTATTCAACTTGACATCGTCCTCAATTCTTGAGATCGATTTCTTACCCACCTAACAATCGAGGTACAGCTTTTGAAATTGCTTAGCACAATGGTGGGTTTCATTGTTTTCAATATTATAGTATGCAAAAAAAAATTTACCCAACCTATACCTATTTAAAACCTAAAAAATTAACATTTTAGCTTTTCTATATTTGGGCGATAACGTTTGAGTGGTAACCTCACGTTGCATGGGGTTGTAACCTACGAGCTAACAGTAGATACACTTCTCACTTTCGGCGTTGCACCAATTAATGACGTAATAGCTCGTGGTAGTTTCTACGCGTCCTTGGGTTTTACTTTCTGACAAGATACGCCAGCAATCAGATTTTTTTACTTCGTGTGCGCCGTTTCGCCTCAAAGTAAAAGAAAGAGATTATGTAAGATTGATTCTCTTTTTTCTATTACATTGATATGTGTAAGGATTATCACGTGATATATTGCGGATTTATATTTCCAGAAAGTTAATGTCATTAAATCATTTCAAAATGTAATTGTACATATGTATATAATAATTGTATATGTTTATATTGGAGAATTCAATAATTAATTTGAGTTTACGATGCCAAACATGTCATTGATATTCCGTGCCAGCCTTCACTAAGAGTAAGAAATAAAATAAATAATTTTTTAAAGTATTATTTTATTTTATCATTTTAATGTAATCAAAAAAATATTATTTTTTTGCTTTTGAGTTCATTTGTGAAGTGATTATAATGTATAAAACGTATTTTCTCATTTAAGTGCATTTTTGAATAAAACATACTTAATTTTTCTTTATTTATTAAAAAAACTCAGGTGCGGTCATTTCACTCTGTTTTGTGTACATTTTATTTATTTTATTATTATTTAATTTTTTTATCACACTTTCATCTTATTTTGAATGGATTTTTTTACTCATCTTACAGTATTTCAATAACATGTAGTTTTATTATTGTCAGTTTTCATATGCAATTGCGTAATTTTGTGTTTTTTTTAAAGTTTAATTTATCAACATCTGTCTTCCAAAAAAAATTATAACGTAACGCTCAATAGCAATCCTTCCTAATTGAATAGTTCCTGCTTTAACATTTGTAAGCTTGTTACGTTTTATAATTATCAAGATACAAGGAGGTCGTCCCTTCGGGTGCTGTGATTTTTCTACCACTTCATGTCTGCGAAGTTATAGTAAGGTTGTATTAAGGTAAGGTTATAGCATGGAGTGGTGTTATGTTATGATAAGAAGCGTCTTTCTGTAAGATTAGAGAGCTAATGATCATATTCAGTTCATCTACATTCTTTTTTTGAAAATGCTTTCACTTTTTTTAGCAACATTTTAAAAATCTTTTCAATAACATTTCAACACCATTGTGATGTTTTCTTTCCGAAAGGAGTCAGTACCTTTCACTTCATCCGCAAACCAACTACACCTGTTGGTCAGTAAAGAAGACATTCGCGAGTAATAGCTGCAAGCAGAGAGCGACCACAATGCGAAATAAATATCATCCAGAGAGCGCATTTGGATCGGCTATCAGGAGATTAGCGGTGCTCTTTCATGTCACCCCTGCTGTAGCTGTAACAGATTTATGAGCTTCAGAGACCATCCCACAGTCCGGAATTACGACCATTAATGGAGTTTAGTCGTTGGTGGCCGGAAGTCGGATTGTCAGCAGAGTGAAAGAGGGCGTCCCTTATGAGGTAGGGACAAAAACGGGGTGTTGGAGTTGGAACGAGAGCGGTGAAGAACCAGAATGAGGCTGAGCAGCGTTCAGTCTCAACGTACCAAAAAGAGATGTGTGACCAGCTCGAGATTAAGTCCCAATTTATTCAGTTTATCGAACGCTGAGAATCAGCAATTATTTCGAAATCTCGGTTTTATCGAATTTCGAGCACTCTATAGTTTCGTGTGACTATCACCCGGATAAGGAGAATTAGTCATAGATCTTCCATCTCTTGTCAATTTCCATCGAACTTTTAAACTCAAACTAACGAACTGTATTTATAATCATTTTAGTCAATTTCTTATGTCTATTTAAAGTATAGCTATTATTGACAGCCCAATAAAGTACTTAGGTCACCTAAGCATTACTTGACGTTTGGGTACTTCCTGCGGCCAAGACACCTCATATTTAAATCCCAATAAAATGGATTATATTCAAAAATAAACTCCTCACATAAAGAAAAGTTCTCCTACATTTGGAGACCATCGGCATTCTTTATTTACGAAAGTAGCTGATGCTTACACCAATAAATAACTCTTTGTCTAGATAAATTTTGATGATATAAGGTGTCTAAGCATATGCAAAAAATTTGTTGGATATATAAATAATCAAAATTCTTTTTGCTTTTTTATTTCAATTTTAGGATTTCGGAATGGATGTTGTTAAAAGGCAATCTTGGGTAAAATCCTGGAATTGCAGCTTAGAAAGTTTAGAATAAGATAAACAGTCACCCTCAAGGGCAGATGTTGTGATAATATTTGGAAGCCAGATATTTTCTTCCAGAATTTGAAATCAGAGACTTTCATTCAATGACTATTGTCCGTAAATTGATAAAATTATCTCCTGATGGCGGATACTTTTCAGCATGGTACTGTGCTTTAATAGGAATCACTTTTTTTACAGGTGATTTTTGAAAGGTTTTTGTTTGATTTAAAATGTGGGGTACGTTAAAGTTGCTTTTAAAATTAGAAAATAATTGTGAAATAATGTAGTATTATTGTGGAGTTCAAAGGCGTCAGAACGATTAATTTAAAAATATGCAACCTCGAAGAAATATGTTTTGTCAATTTGTGTTAAAGTTGACGCCACATTCAGGCTATCTGAGAAAATCATTTTATTTATTTTATTTTTTACAAAGAAACAGAAAATTTTTTACAAAGAAAGATGTTTATGTATTTATAGAATATCATTTGACTCCTTATGTATCAGTCATAAATTAAAACTCTATATAAGCTTCTGCTACCAGTTGCCATAGGGTCATAATATAATTTTTCCGCCTTTTCTCCATCATCATCAATTGGCGTAGCTTGTAAACGCCTTGGCATGGTATTGTTACAAGAGATGGCTGGTAGCTTTCTGCTCGCTAATCACTTATGGTTGGAGGGTTTACAGGAAGTAGCATGGGTGACAAGCCAGCAGCCATTTCCGAGACCTCTGGCGACCATATTGGCGGCACGGCGTAAATCGAAGATACCGAAAAATGCTGCTTTTCGATATTTCACAATAGGGCCGAGATCAGGTTTCCTGAAAAAATCGTAACTGACGTCACGACGCCTATCGGGAAGTATAAAGACCGCGGATCTTTGATGGTGTGGTTTGATCGACTGGAGCGACTTTGGAGTTTCGTCCTCAGTGCGAGCTAGAGCTGGTGAGCTGAGCGCTATTTAAATGCTGTTATTGTTATTAGTGATTTGCTTTGATTGTTGTGTTGCTAAATCTCAGGGTACAGACAGTTAATACCTGTGAATTGTCTGTTTACGTTGCTGATGTGTGCAAGACCTGTTGTTTCCTGTTACGCAATAGCTTCGTGTTTTTTCCTGCATATTCGTGAACAAATATTCATTCTCCATTTTCCTGCGTTGGACTGTTTACTGCACCCACAGGGCGATTTTGTAACAGTATTTTCTTCCATCGTATTTAATGTGAAAGAGTGACATAAACGTATTTATGTCTTGTCACCATGGCCAGTGGTTTAGCGAGGAGTAGTGTCTCGGAAAACAATATGATTCTTTTACCCCAGTCGTCTGTGGTTTTAGCAAGCGTAAATGGCACGCGAAATGTATTATTATCCTCATCATATTTGCTGAAATAGCACAAACACAGTGATGTTTAACTCCATGGCGCCCCTAAACGGTAGCCCGGAGTATACCCCTTGTCTGGTCCTTTGCCACAATGCTCCTGCCTCTGTTTAGAATGGGAAAACCTACCGGATTTAAACGAAACCGTTTTTTTTTTACGAACTTTTCTGTTAACCAGTTTTTTCGGTTATTTTTTTTTATCCAGTTACAGCCGGTTATTTTTTTTATCAATATCGGGTAAAATGGATTGGAAGATAAGCTCGATTGGATAAATTCACCAGATTATGAAGCTTTGAATTTCATCATCTGCCGACCAGAGGTTCCCAACACTGTGGTACGCGCATTTTGCCAGTACACGAAAGGACCAGTTGAAATTTTACCGAACTCAATATTCAGTAATGGCAGGCACAAGACAACAACCAAAATGTCACCAGAATTTTGTTTCCCCAAAGTTCTTAATTGAAGGATTGTGCAGGTCTAAACTCCCTCAAATGAAAAAAAATCAAAGGAAGTGTATTTTTTAGCTAACATTATAAGTTAAATCAAAATTACAATACTATAGATGTCTTGTGGTGTACGTGAATGCAATCAAAAGCAGGATTTAAGAAAATAAAAGCTCTTTATTTACAAATGATAGGAAGAAATGAAACACAATATTAAGAAACAGCACTTGTAAAAGTCACAGCAGAGATTATAAATCTCAACACAACAAGGGAGTTTCTTATCGACTAGCTGTTTGCTGATCAAATCCAACTGACTCTATAAGCCCGAGAGCTTGCTTTTATACTTTTTCAACGGGAAGTGACACCATTACGTAGGAGTGGCGTAATCTCAGAAAGTTCAGCAAATAGCCAGTAGAAATGAAAGTTCGAGGTCCTTCTGAAAGTTCCTATTTTATCATAAAGGTCTCAGACTTTTACTTACATAAGTCCCGCTAAATTTATCGCCAAGGTCAATTAAGCATTTTCAGAACGATAACTTTATAGCTTTAACAATATTGATTTCATCTGTTTTGACACGTTGAACTAATATTGTAAATAGAATAAAATGTAAATCTAAAAATAAAGTCCTGCACATATATTTATCAATTGGAGTCATTTTGACTATTAAACATACCTGAGTCCCTTAATCAATTGTTGTCATTTATTTATTAAAGCTTACCTAGTACATAATCAATGGAGTCATTTACTATTAAACACTAGACCCATAACAGTGAAGTAAAAACTGTACTGATGGGATTTGAGGATATAACAGAGGTAAGCAATAAAAAGACTAAATCCAAAATTTTGTGAAGGAAAAAAAGGTGGGAACCTCTGTCTGCGGCAATCATGACAACAGCTTCATAAGGCGTCTGTTGGTTGACGGATTACTGAAAGGAATTTTTATGAATAGATAAATATTATTAATGGATTGTAGAAACATTTTAACACAAAATTTGTCTACCACAAAACGGCGTTGTTCTTTATATAAAAAAAAAAACAGGAAACGGTTGTTTTGAGCGGTTGCTGTAGTTAACCGGAGGTGAAAAACCTGAATAACCAAAAACCGGTTATTTTCATAGCCAACATATCTTTACCTCTTGTTATAACAACAGAGATTCTGGCCTCAGGTTGCGCCTGTAGTTGGAGCCTTACTCAGTCACGTGTCTTTATAAAGGAATTTTCATTTTGGTTTGGGTTATCCACGTTCGTTTCTATTACAGGTTAAACGCTTCTTCATCTTTCTGTTATATATGTCATTTCCAATTATCTCTGGACAGAGATGCTGGTGTTCTCAGTTCGTAGTACTCATGGCACCTTTATGACATGCGCTAGCACGGATGGTTCAGAATACTAAGATGTCATTATATAAATATTATAGATGCCGCGACATAGACCAAGTTCAAATTCAGTGGAAGATGAACATGCTAGCGCCATTGAGGCCAAGTTCTGAATTCCAGTAGTCCTTCAAGACCCGAGCCAGCTTTAATAGAGATATAGATACAAATTGTATGGTTTCCTCGGCTTTTCATCCAAACTCTAAATTGCGTTCAATCTGGAAATGCTCCTGGCCAAATATATCATACGAAAGTCAGAAACAAAATAAGCTCAGAGTATCGACTAGAGCAAACAGAGTCAATTAACTCATTTTTTTGAGACTAAGGACTTTATTGAAAATGGACAAAATAATGTGCTGGAGAAATTTTTTTCCGTAAGAATAAAAACTTTACATTCAAGGCTAGTTCAAAATAATAATTGGGAAATTTTCTGCAGGAATAAGAACTTTATTTAAATGGATTCAAAAATAATAATTAGAGAAATGCTTTTTTGTTCTTTATAAATAAGTGCAGTTGTTCTTGTTAGATTTAATTAAGATTCTATTTTTAAATTTATTCAATTAGTTCATTGTTTTATGCTCCACTAATTAGTAATTCTGAGCGAAAATATGCTGATTTTTATGAAGTATTTGAAAATATTTTATGTATGTCAAAATAAAGACAATCCAAATACTGCCTTTCTATGAGACTGAAATTTCAATTAAGTGTCAACAAATTTCATTTTATCAGAAAATCATTCTGTGACAATTTTAAAATACCTGAGGAGTTAGCCGTCCAATCTCTTAAAAGAACTGCACAGGCATATCGTTCGTCCTAAATTGTGACATTTTTTATCATATAATACATCGTTTATGTTCCAGAATCAGGCCTAATAAAACAAATGTTGGGTGGATTGAAAGAATAGTGATTAACAGTAAATGATTTATTATGTAAAAGATAGAAAATAAAAAGTTTTTAAAAATACTGTTTTATTAGTGTAATGAAATGTAAGAAAACCGCATTTTTAATTACAAAAAATCTGGAGGTCAAGCAAAAAAAAACCACGTAAAGGCGGAACTGATACTCAAATATTTTTGGAATTTTTAATCAACTACAATAATTTCAATTTTTTATAAATATTTAAATTTTCCTTGTTTTGATATCCAACATGGCTTTATTTCCGCATCATATTGTTTTTTCATGCGTTTACACGATTTTTTACTTTGACTCAGATTTTTTATTAAAAGCTTTTTTTTGTTATTTTCATCTTTCTTTAACACAATTGGAATTTCGGGAATCCGAACTAATTGGGAGTGATATTTCTCAAAATTTAAGTTATCCGAGAAATTAGTAAAACTTAACTCTGATATAGCAAATGCAGCGGGTATTGACTTTGGGTGCTCTGGAAAGAGTGCAGGAAAGATCGCGGCGATTCAACACAGTTCAGTAGCAATGAGATTGAGGTAGCAGGTAATTCATGATTTTACTGAACTGAGAGCGCTAAGTGGATTAAAGTGAGGGTTGGTTTTTTTACCCTGTTTAGTCTGCCCATGTCGAGTCTGTTTTCACTTGACATGACTATGTTTGCCCCATCCGGCGTACCATTGTTACGTTGTCCTTCAAGAAATTTGAATCGTGTTTGGAGTGTGTGCTGGTAACAGATAATTAATTCTTATTTAGTACAGTGTGGTATTTCGGTCCACTTGGTCGAGAAACAAGATCAAGACCCTCCGATCAAAGTGAAGACATCTCTCCAAGATCTTGCTTAGCACAAACAGCTGTTGGTACGCCCAGACTGGCGCTACGGCTATGAACCAGAGCAGCATCGAACCACCGATGAAACGTGATTGTCTTGGGCTAAGAAGAAGATAATGATTTGTTTCTACTAATTAGTGCTGTATTCATTCTTAAATACGAATTAAATGTTTCTTATAAGTTCGGAATAAACGTTAACTTTGTTTCTGATTCATGGTATTTTCCTGTCCATTTTCTAATTTTTCATAAATTAAAAAAAAATGCTCAGGTTATCAAAATTTTAGAATTCTTGGGTTTGATTGTAAAGATTTCCACTTTATGTTTTTTCATAAAGTCATTCTTATTCAGCGGTTTATTATTCAGAAATCATAGTCAACAATAAAAAAATTCAGTTATCTAAATTCAAAATACGAAAACTAGATTCAACATGAGTAGGGAGACCAGGGGATAGTTGTTCACAATATTTTTTTTAAAATTTTTTTTAAAATAAACTATTGATACTTTTTTGTAAACACGCTTTAAAATTTACTGTGAAGATCCAACATATTTTTTAAAAAAACGTTTGATAGTATAATTCAAAATATGTTATATATACATGTACGTTGTAACAACTCACCACAGTTATTATAATAAACAGGTTAATTGTTACATAAAAGTATTATCAAGAAAAATCCAAATATAATATCTTTATGTTTTTTAGTACATGCTATTGTTACGAAACTGTAAATACACTTTCATGTTATTCTTGTGGAAAGAAAGAAGGTGCAGGGATTCGTATAAATTTACAAACCGACCTTGGCATTCATTTTGCGCCAAATGAAGAGGGTTTCCGAATAGCTAAGGAGTGGTCTATCTCTACAAGAGAGGCCATGAGGGAGCCCTTCGAGAGAGGTTCTATATGACGTGCATATCCTGTGGGAAGAGTATAAATACCGAGCTACTCCAGATGTCTGGATAATCTCTTTAGAGTTCTGTTTAGCAGAACAATTTGTCAACTCTTAGACTCTGAGCATTTTTTATTGTGTTGCTTCTGTGCTTAAGTAGTTTGCTTTGTCTGCTTGTGCTGCTAATTTTAGGTGCTGTTTTCTTGTTACCTACACTTTTTTTGTTTCGTGGAATGAAAGTCGTTCTCCATCATCCTGCTTTCATCAACCACCCGCCTGAGGGAAGATTTTTTGCTTAGTATTATTTCCTGTCTCTATAATAACAGAATTGTTTTCTTTTTCCTTCATAGAAATTCGCTTCATTTTATAGGGTTATTCTGAAAAGTCATCCTCATACTCATTATCAAAACAACAGTTTTATAAATATATATAATTTGGAAAGACGAAAAGAATCCTCAGTTTTTCTTTTGACTCTGTCCAGTGTTAGTAAATCAAGAGATGAGGTAGTGAATCAGAATAAGTGGGTTAGTGTCTGCATTTCTGGTATGTTTTATGATATGTCTCATTGAAGCTCAAATCATGGTCAGCCAACCGTCCAGGTTGTTGCTAACAAAGGTTGTTCCTTTTTGAAGCTCGACTGACTTTACTCGACTATTCATACCGGAGGACAGAAGAAAGAGACTGCCACGCTTTAGAGAAGCTGACAGCCAGTCACTTGCAGCACACCACATTTACTACAGTCACAAGTTTATATTGTTAATATGATATGCCGATGATCTGTCGTAGACAATAGCGAAATTAGTGATAATGGTTACCGCGGGTGTTCCTAATAGGCTCATTGACTTCCTCGAACAGTCACCTGCTGAGCCGAAAAGAAAAGAACTTCTTACGCTTTAAAGAAGCTGACAGCCAGTCACTTGCAGCGCACATTTACAGCCCACTGGGATATTATTTTTTAATTGTATACTGATATGCCGATGATCTGTCGTAGACAATGGCAGAATTGAAGGTGATGATGGATTTTACAGCGTTGTTCCCCTATTAGGCTCGTGACTTTACTCATTTCAGTCATACTGCTGAGGGCGAAAAGAAAGAGACTTCTTACGCTTTATAGAAGCCAGTCTTGCAGCACTTTTACATTTACTGCATGCACTGGGATTTTATATTGTGCAATTGTATGCTATTATGCCGATGATCTGTCATGAACAATGGCAAAGTGGTGATGATGGTTTACAGCAGTTGTTCCTTTTAGCTCATTGACTTTACTGGGGCTAAGTCGCCTGCTGAGGGTGGAAAAGCTGTATGCTTTGAAGCTGACAGCCAGTCACTTGCAGCACTTTTACATTTACTGCAGGTCCACTGGGATTTTATATTATTTTTTAATTAATATATACTGAATATGCCGATGATCTGTCGTAAGAACAATGGCGAAAGTGGTGATGATGGTTTGCAACGTTGTTTCTTTTGAGCTCGTGACTGCCAGGGCTGAGTCGCCTGCTGAGGGGCGGAAAAGAAGAACTATTGTAGAAGAGCTGACGTAGTCACTTTGTACATTTTACTGCAGTCCACTGGGATTTTTGCTATTATTTTAATTGTATGCTAATGCCCGATGATCATCGTAGACAATGGCGAAATTGGTGATGATGGTTGCAACGTTGTTCCTTTTGAAGCTCGTGACTTTACTGAGGCTAGTCGCCTGCTGAGGGTGAAAGAAGAGACTGCCACATTGAAAGCTGGCAATGATCACTTACGCAGCACTTTTACATTTTACTGCAGTCCGGTTTATATTATTTTAATTTTATACTGATATATACCGATGATCTGTCGTAGACAATATGGCGAGAAATTAGTGATGATAGTTTGCAACGTTGTTTCCTTTTTAGCGACTCGTGACTTTACTGAGACTAGTCATGCTGGGGGGCGAAAGAAAGAACTTCTTACGCTTTAGAAGAGAAAACTGACAAGCTAGTTGCAGCACTTTTATATTTGTACAGCCGACTGGAATTTTATTTGATTTTCAATTGTATGCTGATGGTTAACTTCTTTGGTTGAAATAATATAACTAGGCACTATCTATGTACTGTTAAGAAAATAAATCTCACTGTTCATTTTGTGAAGGCCCTGTAGGTTTTAAAAAATAAACAACAGCTAAGTTCTGAATCTGAAGGTGATGTAACTTGCATACAGTATCCCAAGAATATCTTTTAAAATCAATAAAATTTATTATGTTCTTTAATTATTTAATTTAATTACATAAATTTTAAGTATAAAAATCTAGAAATTGATTAAGTAACACCATCTAGCGGTTTCATTTTACTGCAGTATCTCTGGAGTGTCTGCAAGAATTCTATATTTCCTATTACTACTTGCAATAGACAAGTCGTCATTATTTTCTTTGCTTCCAGAAATGTTCCTCGAGGGCGTTGTACCTAATATACTTTAAAATTCTCCTTATCAACTTTAAAAAATATTCTTGTAAAATTAAAACTTACTGTTAGCAAGTTGTTACACAGTGATATAGTCCCCAACAGATTGTAACGAAATGAATATGAGCTCTGTTTTATATCTTGATACACTTGTGATTGGGTATACTTACACAGAACTTTAAATTTAACATCACTTACATGAAATTTAGACTTCCTCGCTGGCTAGACATTATGCAAGAAATCTAAAGGGGTACTGTCTCGATAGAAAATTAAAATGCAAAAGAAATATAGCAATTTCGTAGTGGATATTTGGTTTGCTGACAAGTTCACGACATCGTGACCCATCGGTGGGTGATGATGCCAATGCTAGATTATTACGGTAGAATTCTTCATGTCGAGAATGTGTTATTATTTGATATAGACGCGTCTTTTTATAGTTAGAGGAGGGGATATGATGTGCAGGAGTTTGATTAAGTTTTTATTTTCTTCTTCTTGTTTGAATTTTTAATTGTCTACTATATTTTTAACATTCACTATACATTATACATATTATATGATATATTTTATACATTTCTGCTCTGTGCCGTTGTAACCACTTCTTGGGTTGTTTATTACTAGTGAAGGTATAATAAAATAACTTTAGGATTGAAATTAATGAAAAAATCATTCATCTTATTAAAAGACACTGTTAATTAGTTTCATTGATAAAGTCGAGCTACTTTTTTACCTTGCCAAACTTTTAAGAAATTGGAATGTATAAGGATTTCGTTTCAAAGAAAAATTTGATGAGAACTTTAAAATGACTTATCTTGTACGTTTAAATGATGAATTTGAGGTGGTAAAGTATGCTCCATGGCCCTCTAAAAGGGTTAACAAGCTATACTATCTCAATGTGCAGAAATTTCAAAAGAAGGAAGAAAAAATACTCAATTTACCCCAGCAGAAAATAAATTATTTCTGAATTTTTTTTAGCATCTGATTGGAACATGCTGTCTTAGCTTATACCAAATGTTAAAAAATTCAGAAATATCATTCAATGTGATTTAAGGATGTCATTTTTTTCCTCTTTAAGAAAATGTCATTAGTATTGCTTGTTAAACATTCTTCAATACGATCTCAAAGTCAACCTCATTAGATTTTCTAATTTATTTTTTCAGGAGTCTTCAGTTTCAGACATTAGTTTCGTATTCTTGAGACAAATGAATACCACCTCGTGCAGACCTATCTTCCGACATTTTTATGATCGTTATGATATCACAGGTTTCCTTCTGGATCCCCAACGGTCCAGCTCCTATAGACATCAGCGTGACGTCATCGCTCACTCTGGCCACTATTGCTTCTGGCATCCATCAATTGCCTCATTTTACCCTACGCAAAGCCATAGATGTCTGGATTGGCTGCAATGCCGTCATGTGTTCCTTGCTTTCCTGTACTGCAGCTAGCATATACAAGAATGAAAGTCAATTTGAACAACTACAGACTCATTGCTTAGCATTCTGAGTAGAAGATTTTTCAGATCCATTTTACCAGAAAGCTCAGCTTAATATTTAAACCCCTATTTTAAGGTTATTTTATCCTCAATATGCTTTCTTTTGAACTCAAGAAATATTAGCTGTGAGGAGTGTCCCTCTAATCGTGGTCCAGTAGCTCTGTGCCTAAAAGTAAAGGGACAGTCATATGCTTCCAACTTCAAAATATAAATGGCGTAACAATTATTTTTAGATTTATTTAAAATAAATACATGCTACCAGAAAAATACCGATCTAAAAAGTTTTGCCCAGCCTCATCATGTAGTCATATATAGAAAAAATATTCTTGGCGACTTAAACAAAAAAAAAGCGTAGACTTGCCACCTTACTCATTGTGACTTTCTGTGACTAAGTTGTTCGACGTGACTACAAAATATACTGAAGAGTCTTGTTTTTAGCGTGCATATGCTGGAAATAACGGAGATATATGCAGCCAATGTCGTAACCCGATGCTTATCGCCAACGCTATATAAGACCAGCAGATGTCATTGTAATTTCTTACTGCTGAAATAGCAGTTAATCCAAGATTTAGGTTACTTTGAACATTAGCGTTATAATCAGCGCACCAGAAGATGGGACATAGCATCTCCAGAAGCCGCTATGAAATTTGGATTTGTGCGTACGACCGTTTCACGTTACCGTGAGCTCTCAGGTATCCGGTAAAGAAATCAAATTTTCCGACATCGGTGCGGCGCAGAAAAAAGAACAGTGAAAACGCTGGACAATGACGTCAGACACGAATCATGAAACCAAGATGGTCAATACATCCTCAGGTACCGCGGATTTCAATGATAGAGCCGGTAAATGTCAGCGATGCGAACTGTTCAACGGACCGTCTGATAGGCTTTCAGAGCGAGCATACTCGTGTACCGCTGTTGAGGTGCACGGCACAAGTTATACGCCTCTAACCTGGGCCAGCAACACTTGTTGGACAGTTGATTGACTGGAAGCACGTTGCCTAGTCTGAAGCCGAGTCTCGTTTCCAACTGAATCGGACAGATGCATGTGTACGGAGACAAGATCATTAATCCATAGACCCTGTTTGTCAACAGAGAACTGTTCAATCTGGTGGGCCTCTGTGGTGGTATTCGGGTGTGCAGTTGGCGTGATTATGGGACCCCTGACGTCTAAGAGACGACTCTTGACAGGAGTGGCAGGTACTTTAGCATCATCCGATCTACATTCATGTCGTTGCATTCCGACAGTTGGACAAATCAGCAGGACAATCTTGACACTTACGCGTCGAGTTGCTGCAAGTGAGCAAGAACACTCTTACCAACTTTTGGAGCACTTCCAAACCTTCTAAATTCCAAGAGATGAACATTATTGAAAGTATCTTGGGATGCTTGTGCTGGTGAGAAGAGATCTCATAAATGCTCGGACTCTTTAGTTTGTTGACTGCCCTTCGGATTCATGGTGTAATTTCTCCAAGAACTAGACATTAGTCAAAGTCCATACCCACGTCGTTTTGTCACTTCTACTTACCCGTGGGCCCCGACTTGTCAGTATGCAGGTGTACCAGTTTTTTTGGCTCTTCGAGTGTATGTCCTATGTGACTTTGACCCCTGCTGGCCTATGCTCTGTGACCTTTCTCTGCTAAATGAAACTAAAACCAACTCAACTCAATTAAATCCTGATGGAAAAGGACAGCTCCCCTGTCGTATTAGTCACCTATGAAAATGTTGGCGCGCTAACATTTCCAAGCAAAAGGCATTAGGCTTACTTGCACTCAACTGTGACTTCTGTGACTGATTTGTTCATGTGACTTTGCCCCTATGCCCTTCCTCTGTTAAATGATTGATCTGAATGAATTAAATAATCACAAATGAATTAATTATTAATCTAATAAAATCCGTTCATATATAACCGATGCGTGCGCGCGCATCGGTCGCTGTTGACAATCATCAAAGGTGTCATGTTTTCCACCGACTTGCAGCTCTGATACAAACTGTAGTACAAATTCTAAAATTATTTTTTTGCAATCTTGCTTCAATGTCTACCTTTCTCTGTTAAATGAAACTAAAACCAACTCTCTATGTTATTTGATTGCGGAGCTATAAGCTTTTTAAAATACCACGAAAAGCATCTTAATTTTTTCTTTCCTACACACCATTGAATGCGGAGGAGACGTAAGTCACCGTCAAAAGTTACTTTTCTGCATTTAAAATTAGCTGGGTTATGTAGTTTTGAAATTCATTTTGGAATCAATCAACTGCAGCTGCTTCCTCGAGATGTCTATTTGATTGACGGAAATGGTCTAAAATCTTCCAAACTAAGTGATATTCAAGCTTCATAACTCAGTCAATTTTAATCATAAAGAGACATTTTGTTTAATGTCTGAAATGGTACCAGGGGAGCTCTATATAAAAGATAGACTTCATAATTATTTCCATGTACATTAATTGATTCAAACAACAAAAATAACACAAATTCTTTATCTCATTTAAAACGTTTTTCTAGTGAAAGTAAAAGGCCTATCTAACTGTTTTGATGAAATATTTTACGATTAGAGTGAACACCCATATATATGTGGGGAACTATGGGTGGTAGTGTGGTAAGAAACCGCAGGGCAATTTTATGTTGGCAACACAGCAGAGAGTCGCCATGTGACTACCAGTGTGTTCTTCTTCTACAATGTTAAAGGTACGACATATTACTATTGGTTTGTTTTGCTTTCCTGTTCATTTAAAGATTCCCTTTTCTTACTTTTCTGTCTAATTTTTCGATCAAACAACAATTCATTTCTCATTATTTAGAATGAACCAAATGCTTAAAGGAGTTTTCAAATTAAAAGCACGTAATGTAAGCTAAGTTGGTATAGGGAATTGGAGTTTATCGATCCACCATGGCACTTGGCATGAGGTGTGGTCAAAGGCTAACGAGGCCAAGAGTTCGCAGCATTCACCTACCATGTCTCTTAGACTCCCTAGCTAGAATTCTTCATTTTCTTCTAGTTAATAAACAATTGCATAAATGAATAGCTGTATTGTAATATTTTGTTGGAATACAAACTTAATATTTTTTACTGCCAAATAGTGATGTAGCAGGAGAGTTACCAATACCTCTCATGTGTTATATGCAACTATTGGTAGACCCAGATCCGGTGCATTATTATTCTCAGCCCACCCTACCACATTACTCTTACTCCTCATGAATGAGGCTAAAATTATTTCAATATTCTAGTTTATTTTTTTCTTACTTAAATGGTCAAGACAAAATCCTTGTAGACTAGATTTATTGATTGGTATTCATGCAAACATTGCATAAATTTTGAAGTGTGTATTTTGGAGTTTTATGTCTTAAACCACTTTGGTCTTACACTTACCCTCTTTCCAATATGGATATTTTTTTGGAAGTACAGTATTGTCCTAGGAAGAATGCGCCCTCTGTGAGGACCTCGAAGTACGAGATGAGGATTGTATATAAGGTTCTCGTTTCCACATACGGTATAATAATGGTGGTGTTGACGGATTTAATGGTCCCATCATCCTTTGATGGCGGAATAATAGCTCCTATGAGTTTCCACACGTAGCGCTCATGTGGGTCCATTATATGGTGTACGATGTTGAATCCAAGATGCATTCACTTTACTGGGATGTCCTTGTGACTGAGGAAGATTTTCTGCTACGGTGAATTGTCAAGTGTCACAATTCTTGAGCAAAATAAAAAGGAGAAAAATGGGAAATACAATATATTTTCATGCGTTTTCTGAGAAAGAATTTAATAGGTACTAATATTCCATAGATAAACGCTTTTAACATGACTTATTGGCTTAGATATTTAAATGAATATACAAAAACCTGTACGAAAATGAAAGAAGAATTACTAAAAAAATAAGGACAATTTCCATGGATCTATTTGTGCGGCAAAAGATTAAACGAATCTTTTGAATTCTGAGTACAAATCCCGTGAATTTCATCATGCACCGTGAGTAAAAATTTAAAACAGAAATCAAGTAATGTTTTTGGTTTGTGTTTTATATAATCCACTTTATTTTAAAACGTAGTTTGAAATAATAATGAAATGTAAACAATTTATATATATATACTATATATATAATATATATATATATATATATATATATAAACCATTAACAAAATAGTGTTACCTGTCATATACACACCTTCAAACCCTCGTTAAATTAAATATAGCCGTAATACACTAACTAATATTCACAATGAAACTTACAGAAAGCTAATAAGGAATTAAAAACTATTACTATGAATAAGCCAATCAGATATTTAATTCCAACAATCCAAATACCATCGATCTTAGGAATCGATTATGTCACGTATTTCAATTTACGGGCACCTACATATGTTTATAGGCACCACATATACTACTATCTCGGTAAACAACATATGTTAAAAATATAACTAATGCCTTTATTTTGAGATAAATATAGTAACAACAAAAAGTTACCAAAAAAAAAAAACTTTAAGCAAAATTTATGAGAAACTGAGAAACAAAAAGTCACGCGGTAAAGTAGTCCTCGCCTTTAGCAGCGGCTGTTTGAAAGACAGCCTCGACATTTTTTTGTGGCGTTTTGGCGTGTGAATCAAAATTCCTTCCTAGAGACCCCCAATGGGAACGTCAAGTCCTACGTTAAAATAAACAAAATAAAAAATAAGATAATGACATCACACAGAAAGACAAATTAGAAGTGAAAGAAATTGATTATGTATAAGTTCTGGGCCAATTCACTTAAAATATCTCAAAAAATATAATTGCCACTGTTATTTTTAGCACTATTCTTGATCAAAAGATGCATAACTTCCGGTTTTGATTTCTGAAAACAGAGCATCCCGAACCCCCACTCTAATGTGAAGATTGCCTCTCCCGAGGTCAGACCAGAAGATTCAGCTCCATATGCTATCGATAGATATAGCAGAATAATTTTTCCCATTCGTCTTTCTACAATATTTAATATGGTTTTCAGTTTATTCTCTCTCCCAGAAGGCTAAAATTCGATATTATTAAAACTTCTGTCTCAGTATTTTAAATTGTAGTTTTGAAATGAACCCGGCATTTATAACTCATTCATAAAAAAGAAAATGTATGTTTGTTTCTAATGTTCGCAAATATTTAAGCTGTATTTTGGAAAAAAATTGTGTTTATTCATACATATGCGTCAAAATGAAGAAATAAGAATTTGTATAGCCCTTCTGAATGTTATCTCCAATTTATTCGTGACAATGTTGAATTTTGCACTTCTTCGACCTTACTCACTCTTCATTCACACTTTTCAATTCTATCTTTAAATATTTTCAATCTCTAAAATGACCATTCATGAAGTATAACCACTGCCATTTGACCTAAAGCCGTTTTTTTCAATCCATTTTAATCCGAAAAAATACAAGGCACGCCATTCACTTGTGTCTAAGGGACACGCTAACTCTGAACGAAGGTGAGGGAACGATCTTCTTTCCTTCTCTCCCAGCTGTTTTGTCATTTCGCTCTTCGATTTTCCCCGATCAGCAGATTTTAATTCATGCACGCACCACGTGACGAGGCTTCAATCCATGAAAAGCATTGTTCTTTTTCGCCGGCCTCTTTTAAGGGTGCCTCCTGAGGAGTTTTCGTTCCGATTCAGTCCAGACGGAATTCCAACCATGAAAGCCTTTTGAAGCTCATCTCTATAGATTTTTTATCAGCTTTTTTCTTCTCGCGTTCCAAAATACACGGTTGTCTGTGAAGTGAAATGGCCATTATCAGTAAACAATTTATGGTGGCTTTTCGTAACAGAATTTAATTGGAAAAAATAATACTTTTATTCCTAACCCGCATTACTCACATTACGAATAGTTAAGCTGCTGAAGAAAACAGCACTCCCAAATTGCTGAAGAAGCTTCTTCAGCAATTTGAAGTGCTATTCTTCAGTTAAGCAATGAAACATTTTGAGGTTTTCCTTCTGGCAGAAATAAAGAGTGTTCTTAAGACTAAGATCCTTCGTGCTGTTAGTTTATAGGTCACTAACGGAAGACTTACAAAGCATAGGCGATTTTTTTGAAAATTGAACAATGCCATACACATTTTTGAGCCTCTGCCTTCTAATATTACTACGGAGATGAAAAAATTTGTTAAGCTGGATTTAAGAAGTTGGGAAGAAAGATATATTTTCATTCAAAACATTTTAATAACGACGAGATAAATAAAATAATATAAATCACAAAATCAACTAAAAAAATGTTTATTATGTTTAAGATGTTATGTGACTACATTTTGGTTAATTTCACCTGAGTGGCGGCTTAAATTAAAGCGCGCCATAAGTTATATCATACATGGCAAATACAATTACCTTTTAAGTGAATTTAATTGATTTCTTTATTCTGTGAAGGTGTGATTAAATTGTGAGGATCGTACTTCTAGGAAAAAATGCGACCTATACATGTTTCTCAGTGTATTGATAACGTTCTCTAATGTGATAGAGAGACTCAAAAGGTAAAAAGAGGGCCAAATACTAAGAGTGTTTACTAATAGTGACACATTAATTTTGCTTAATAAGGTGCACACGTGAATTTAAAATACTTCACGTAGTGGAATCAAAATCTAACAATGCGACTTCTTTAACAGTTTGATTGGTGAACGAAAGAACTTAAGGATCGAAAAAAATGGATTTCAATAATGCGATTTGCGGAAAGAGAGCCCAATAATAAAATAAGATAAAAGTGAAATGGTAGCAACCAAACAGCAGAACAAGTATCTGGCAACATAGAAAAAAAAAAATATCAAAAGGGGTGCAAAATGCGGCTTAAAAATAAGATTATGCTTCTAGGCCTACGTCTAGGTCAAGTTAACTTCACAACATTGATAGGCACAGGGTTATAATTTACAAGGTAGTCAGTACATGAACTATTGACACTCAGAAGTGCTGTTAACCTGTGTGATTCTACTGCCTGCTCGGCCTCGATCTATCGTACCTGTATTCACATAGAAATCAGAAGTATTCCATTGTGCGTAACTGGTGACGAAGTCGAATCAAAGACTACTCCTTAATAAAATAACAATTTTAGTAAAACAACGAATTTAAATTAAGAAATACTAAAATCATAAAATCCTTCTACAGCTAACTAATCAAATAGTACAAAACAGGAAGAACAGAGAATGAACAGTAGCAATCAGTCCTTAGAAGTACATTGTGGAAATAGTCGCTATTGGTCTGACCAGGTGACATCACAAGAGGGCGGATCCGATGCTGCATGATCACAATTCATGTTGCCAGATCTCGCGATGATGGTGCCACATAATTTAATTAGGAAAATTATAAATATTCATCCCAACGCTAATCCAGTTTCGATCAGACGTTCAGCATGTTTCCGTCCACAGCAGAAGTAATGCGTTCCTTCAGTCACTCGCAGCGTTGTTGGCATTGGGGGGTAAGCTCTGTCCTTCACATAACTGAGGAAGAAATCGCATCTTTAAGAGATCTGGCAGCCTGAGGGAGCTATGCTTAACATATGAAGGAACATCATCAGACCACCGCGCCTATCCAGCGGTCTTGGCCGTTCTCTGTTGAGAAGTCATGAGAGGTGTGCTCCACTTGAGCCTCGAGAGGCGGGCTTTTAAACTAGGGAGTGCATGTCTTGTCATGCATTCGTCTTTTGTGTGCATTATACCTCTCAATACAATGTTTTAAACCTGAGTAAGATGTTTAGGCTAACTTCTGTTTTAAGTATATAATACAGTACGTTGATAAAACTAGTTGCCAGAAATATGATATCTAACTATCTTAGATTTATGCAACTTTATTCGTTTATAAAATAAAGTAAAATATCAATTCCGACTTAAAAAAGCAGTCTACTTTCAATTGCATAAGGCTAAAGCAATCAGTGTCATTT
>BGPR01006631.1:59375-78355 GCA_013235015.1 Araneus ventricosus | reverse complement strand
TATATGCATTGTTTCTTTGCTCTGAAGCTTCATCTCAACATTCATACATATTTTTTCTTCTTTCACAATAAATATATTAGGATGAAACATCTGGAATGTAATTTAACAGATTCGCAAAGGCATAAATGAAAAATTAACCCTAAAGCTGAATTTTGGTTTGTAAAAGCTTAGCATTTCATAACAGAAAAAATTCATGCATATGTGTTCGAACTTTTACACTGAAAATGTTATCTCACAAAGAACCCTTTCTTACAAAGATCTAAATTACGTGGTCCGTTCATCATTATTCCTCGTGTAGTTTCTAAACAGTACACGAGTAACAGTACTCTTTTACTAATTCTGAAATTTTATCAAGCATTGATGCATTTTTGCGAATTTTAGTATCTTGAACAGAAGTACATTAAACTATTAAATTTGGTATTGGAAATGAAACATGAAAAACGTAACACAAAATCATATTGTTCTAAAATGACCGAAATAATTTTTGTTCGTGTGTGGTTTTTATTTTCCTTTCATTGGACATTTGTTTGAAACTATATCGGAACAGCGAGATATAAATTTACTAAACATTTATCATTTTTGGAAAAATCCAGTATTTCTGCTTAGACAGAAGAAAACCATTTCGAAGAATTCTTATCTGAAAGAAATTTACGAATAAGTGAGCAAATCAGAAGTTAAATGAAAGTTAACATTTATTATGAATGGAAAAATTTCTATAGTAGTCCATGTGTCCATAGCAGTTGTAGTAAAATTTCCATAGTTGTCCATTGTTCTTTAACATGGAAAAAATATATAATAACAATTTTTTGCCCTAAGTTGTTGGGTGGACCACACAAAAATATTGTGCCATGTTTTATGTGGCCGACCTAACAACTTAAAGCCATAACATTGCTCTTATGTATTTTTTAAATATTTTGATACTTTTTATGACAATTAGACTAGACTATAAGGTTAACATAATTTTTTTTGTCAGTATAAGAAAATCGCATCTGTTTGCCTTTATTGTTTCATATGTCATCTTTTAGAAGGTGAATCAATTTTTACGATTCTGTTGCATCTAATATTAAATACTAGAGGTCGCCCAGCGCCGAAATTCAACCGTAATTCATTAAATTTTTAAGTTTGAACGTTATTGAGGTTATTTTTTTTGAAACAAAAAAAAAACCGGGCGTTAAAAAAATAAATTTTTTCCGACTGCTGACCACAGACTTTTATGTGTTTGACATTCAGTATCAACGTAAAAGATGAATGTTTTATTTTATTTAATTTAATGTATTAGTAATACATGCTATGTATAAATTCCTTAGAGAAAATCTCTACTCTGTGCGACTATTTGGCCACAGACTAATATGTGTTTGACATTCACAGATTTAAGTCAACTGCATTTTACATTTTACTCCGAAGAGTTTTTTTATAAATAATCTAAATAAACTCGCTCTTGGAGTAGATATCACTGCAGGGGGATTAAATCAATTACAAATCAACCACTCCGCATAAGCTCTTCAAGGGAGGCTAGACCCAGGAACAATCAGGAATAAGTGAGTGCCGCCTGCGACAACATCGACGTAGTGCAATGCGATAGCAATCCGTGTCCAACGATCAGCATACTCTGAAAAACCGGCACACAGTCAATAAATGGTGAAAATTACCTTCAAGTTCTATCAGCATTACATAAATTTTATCTTTCTGCACTCCTTCTCTATATGAACTTTAACTATGCCAAACCTCGCATTCCTCCGAGAGCGCAGTATGCTTAAAAAGGGGTCATATGCTTTCATTCAGAAACTCTTGAAATCATATCGGTAAAACGATTATAAACAAATTGTCAAGCTTTTTTTATATTACTGAAACGGTAGTTGATATGCATAAATCTGTGCTTCAGAAATTCTTCTGATGTTTGACTTGAACGGAATGATTTTGAGTGGACGGTAAGTTAAACTTCCGGCGTGATCCATCTCCATCTTTTCAATACATTCGTATATTTGTCAAGAACTTCGAAAGACTGCTACTATTAATTATGGTTAAATCATTCATCATCAGGCCTGCGATAGTGAGTGATTTGTACACATTTTAGTCCAACTGTTCGAAACTGAAACGCACTTTATCGGACATGTCGTTAGGTACGTTCAGAATGGATTCAGGGTCTGTATATTTGCAGGATAGTAGGGTTGGGTGACACTTTGTTTTAGGTACTCAAAAGTATCAGATACACCTAAGTGAGGCAGACCAAAAGTATCAGGTACTCGGTATCAGTTCTCGGACTCGAATGAAAACGATAAGTAATCGCTTCCATCGCGTTCATTTTCGGTCGGCTGATACGAAGTATTAACATGATACAAGTATCATATGATACAAAATATCAAATTCATGCAGTTCCGGGTTGGGGATAGCATCCCGTTTTCGATAGAGGTATGATGATGAAGTGCATGTGGCCGGGGTTTTGAAGTATGAGGGGTGGGAATGGAAAGGACAGAAACAAGCAGTTAAGTGTATTGGAAGGCGGTAATCCCGAGCTTGGATTGGTATGTGTGAGATTGATATGTAATGCATTAATTTTGTGGAAAAGATACGATATCATTTTAGCTTTATACACGCGTGCAGAAACATCTCGATCGAGAATGATCCCTGAAGTGTGTAGGTACTTCCTTATTAAAGAACGTTTAAAATAGTGGCGAAAAGAGAGGTACAATTTTCGATATTAAAAAAAACTAGTTACAAAGATTTTTTGCATGATTTTGACATCCGGTCCATGACAACTCCTTTTTTCGATAGTGGTACTGATCTTAAAATGAAAAAAAAACAAGATTATCTTCTGACAAAGCAAAAAAATTAGTTTTTTAAAACTATAATTATTGAATTATTTTTATCTCTCTCTTTAACTCATCTGTAGTTTTACCTTGTATGTTCTCAATGTTATACTTTTGTTAATATACTTTCTTTCTATTTTCTTAATTAAAGGGAAATTTCATGCTTTTTGTTTTAAGTTGTTCATATTAAAATCTATATATTTAAGACGTTTAGCTTTAAAAACTGTTATAGGATAAACACCTGATTAACGTGTCAGGTGATAGAAAATTCATCATAAATCTGAATTTGAGGGCCAGATAGAAAACCTTACAATTATTTTGGTTTGCTTTTCAATGTCTGCCGCATTAAATTTATTCTACCCTGTGAACTACACGTATTAACTTCAAAAGGTAATAAATATTTATCATGCTCCTTTTAATGTTATTGTTTGAGAGGGTTCCTTTATTTTGATGTTTTTGAATTATCTCTCTAAAGTGTCAGGCGCTAAATCAAAATTTTATATTGTATGACGGAAAAAAATAATCGACGGTGCTCAGTGATGTGAATTATGGCACTATACATTTACGCATCATGGACATATTTCTACGATTTTGAAATTTCACAAAAGTTAAACTTTCAATGATGTTATAATTAAATGTGTCTTCAATTAGCTGAAAATAATAAAAAATACCATTTTATTTGCGTCTCTATCGCATTTACACCAAACCAACGTTTACGAATATCATATGCTTTGGTTGCTGGCTTAACGAACAATTATTTTATTTGTATTATTATTCATTATTTATTGACCTTCATCTGTAGTAGCGGCTCATCGATTATACTTATTAACTGCTATTTTAGGCTTTTGCTGAAATGATGACTTAAAATTATCGTTTAAATAAAATGTTCTGCAATTGGTGACTTTCAGAAATCACGCTATAGAAAACTATAATTTATGTGTGAATTTCAGCATTTTCAATTGTTCAACACACTGTCAGCACCTAATTTGTATATTTATCCGTAATTTTGCATTTAAATTTTAAATTTTCTGTAAGATAGTTAATATAAATATTTGCATTTTCGGTTATTGATTGAAATTTATAATCAGCGAGTATAATTTTTCAGTTTATAATTGAATTTTGATTAACAGTAAAGAAACGAACGCTTCTTAAAAATAATTCTATACATTAAGTGAAAAATAAAATACGTTCTGAATAGATTGAAAATTCATTCTGAATAAATTGTGTTGGATGCAAGCATTGGCGAACGATAACAGTTTATGCATATTCAGCATTGCTGATTGGCACTGTCGTTTCGCTAGCTTGTATTTAACTCTCTTCCTCTACGAAACATTGTTTCATTTGTGGTTCAGTTCAGTTGTGGTATGCTGACGAGTTGTTGTATGCTGAAATGAGTTATCTGTGTGAATCGTATTACCAGTCTGAGTATATGCCTAAGTGGTGGATCGCATTATCATCATGTTTTTAATAAATACGTTTCTATGAATTGGACTTGTATTCCTTTCCCACGACTTAAAATTGAAAGTAAATTGACAAATTATAATTTCCTTTACAAGCAAGAGAAATATACAGATCAATTCTTTTTCAAGGCAATGATTCTGTCATTTTAAACAAAAAGGAGTTGGGTGATCTTGGGAAATCTGTGCAATTTTTAATTTGATTTTTTTAAAATATTTTTAATATATTGAGATTTAGAGATGACTAATAGATTTCTTATAGAATGGATTAAATTATCATATAACGAAAGATAATTATGCATTATTTTATAGAAAATTATATTCGCTTTTCAACTTTCGTATTTTTTAAAGAAATCCACTATCAAATGTTAGATTCTGTAATTTCGCTTAAATATTGGTTTTCAAAGCGAATTAGGAAAATTTTTTAAAATATTATTTAATTTTTAGAAAAATATCAATTGAAATGAGATGAGCTTTCTTTGAATTTGTGTTCTTTTTTAGTTTATGTTAGATAATTGTATCTTGTTATCATACATGAACAATCTGCATCATTTTCAGACACGGCAATTATTATTTCTTGATAATTAAGAGAAATATTTCTTTAAATTAGAGTATTAGAAATATTTTTATTAAGAGACAAATTTATTTCTATATTAAGAGAAATATTTCTATTAAAATAATAAACTACAATACTTCATGCGATGAACAAATGACAGAGGTATATTTTCAGTTAAGTTATTATTCAAAATTTATTCTAAAATATCAGTTCCTTATATCATTTTAAATTCGTTACGGAGTTGAATAAAAAGAAGAAAGGAGTTATCATCACAAAGTAATAAGTTATATATCTGGGAAAACACTACACAGAACAGAAAATTGATATTAAAGTATCTTCTCATTATAAAAATTTCTCGAGAAAAGTTCTATATGCATAGTAATTTTTAGCATTTAAAGTAAATTTTTTATGTTCTTCCCAATTTATTTTATTAGCTATTTTTTCAAATGCAAATTAAAGTTTCTAAGAAAAACCGAATAAATTGTGACATCATTTTTCTTCTCATTCCTAATTGAAAACTTCCTCCCACATTTGTATCAAAGCATTTACATTCGAATTCTTTCTGTTCAAACGTTTTCCTCTTTGCGAAATATACAAAATCTTATTTAGTTTCAAATTAATATTCAATGTATATATTAGTTTTTAACGAATGACTAGTCTTTGACTTAATTTGCACTGTTTACCACAGGATATTAGTTTATTAATCTTTGTCATTTGTTGAAAGCTATTAGTTTATAGAGGTGTATTTTAACCTTTTAAAGGGCCATTTTTTTCCAGTAGTGCTGTAATGAAATAACTTTGAAATTGAGATTAATTTAAGGAAAGAAATTCATTTTTATTATTGAATGACATTAATTTTAATTAATTAATTTTATTAATTATCAAGTCAAGACGCTCCGTTTTAGTTCGAGATCAGAAATTCGAACATTTAAGAGCTCGTCTCAATGAAACATTTCGCGAGAACTTATGCCAACCTTAAAAATTGCATTTAAAAATTCATGAGTTTCGTGGCAAGTATACTTGCCACGACCTTATAAAGGGTTAATTTTATATGACTGAATTTATTTTTTTATCATCAAAAATTTAAACTATACTGAAGAATGAAATTATGTGACTTGAAAGACATCCAAAATCACATTGATAAACTAATTTGATGATTTAAAGCTTCAGGAAGTTAATGAATTATATTTCGACAGTGAATTTATTTTCTAGTTCACATCACTGCTGATTATATATTTCTGGTTTGTTGCTTGAGGGCGTTTATGTTAGAAACTAAAAGAAAAAAATAATTCAAAAATATTTTCATACATAATGGTTAGCATTATTCAAGAAAATTTACTTCCTTCTTCATTATTAAAGCAAATGTGCCTTTTCCGGCTGAAGAATATTTTAATTTTCATCTATGATTTTGAAATCGCTTGAAAGATTAAAATGAGTTTTAATTTTCACCTCAAAATACAATTCTTCATAAAATATTGTCAGTTAGCTATTATATGATTACTAAGTAATATAACGCTTATATTTAAGAATTAATTCACAGATTAATTTCTGATTGGTTAACTGTTTATAACCATCGTGATTCTAAACAAAAGTCCGTCGAAAGATAAGTAATAGATCTAATAAATTCATTGATACTTTAATATTATTTTTTTGAAAAATAAGATTGATTTTAAAATGCTTAATAAAAAAATATCAGCAAAGTGTGCCTCGAAATTGCAGTTAATTAATTGCAATTTTTCTTGTTCAAAATACTGTGAAAATTAGAACAGTTCTATTCAAGTACATTGTCAAAAGCAGAACAGCCATTCTGAATTTCCATGAGAAATTCAAAAGCAATTTTCTTATAATTTCGTATAAGAAATTGAAAGAAAATATACTGAATTGAAAGAAAGAAGAATAATAGTACATTTTAGATACCCATCAAATATGCGCTTAAATTTTCTTATATTTCTGTTTCTTAGACTCCAGAATGTTGTTTTTCTGCTTTCTGTTTTCTCACCTCTATGTATAATATCTTTACGATGAAGCTGAAAAAAAGCATTTGTGTTTTAAAAACTAATTTAGGCATAGATTTCTGACATGATTTGGAAATATATTTCTTAACCTGTATAAAACTCACAGCTACAAGATCTAGATTCTTTTTTCTCAAATCATTTCGATGTTTAGTAATTTCTTCAACAATAATTTACTTACATGATTAAAAATTGGCAGTTTGACTAATAAGTAAGAGTTCGTTTTTCCAGGAGCACATTCCTCTTAGTTAATTTGCCAATATCCATTGTGCCATATCCTCTGTT
Source organism: Araneus ventricosus (assembly GCA_013235015.1). Taxonomy (NCBI): domain Eukaryota; kingdom Metazoa; phylum Arthropoda; class Arachnida; order Araneae; family Araneidae; genus Araneus; species Araneus ventricosus. The sequence goes on along the minus strand of BGPR01006631.1, from coordinate 71,238 downwards.
ACTCTTAAGACTTACTTCAATAAAATTAAGATCATCGGTATGGTTCCTTATAAAAATCTTAATTATTATTCTTTTAATTCTTAATCTAAATTTTTTATCTTGTTTTATTCTTTTTTATGCTTATTATTATGTTTGTTATATTTTTCGCTGTTTTAAATCTGGATGAATTCTGAGCTTTTCAAAATAGGTTAAAAATTTACAAAAACTTTAAAACTAACAGATATGACTGAAAGATTTGACATTTGTTTCATCTCCATCAGATACAAATATTACTTGCAACAAAATGCATTTATACTCACTCACATTATACTAATTGTTTCGAAATCAATCTTTGTTTTTATTCATCTTGTCTTTCGATTGGACTAATTTTACTTCTGCACTACAGGCCCTGCATTACAAGAAATAAAAAGAAATACTAATTATCAAAGCTATATATGATTTATTGCGCGTTCAAATTACAGCAGTTAAAGTGTTTAAAATGATATTTTCAATAATCGAGAAAATGGAATGAATAATAAAGAGTTTACTTAATGTAAGACGTCACAGAACAGTCTGAAATTTATTTATACCGTCGTTTGTGAAAAGCAGCAGTTCGATAAAAGAACATCGCTGTACTTTTTTCTTCTAATCCAAATGAAGTTATTTTCTCTCAGACAACTTATGTTAGGAACCCAAATTGTGGAAGAGTAATGAGTAAGTGAGCATAGCGCCACTGATACTGAAGACGATACTCCTTTTGATAGGAAATATGCCCCACATACTTAAAATAATACCTTTCTCAGACAACATAAGCAACTGAAGATGTTTGAAAGTAACATTTCTTTTATCAGTCTGCATAGTTAAAGATTTCGAAATAAATTTCTTCGATGCTTCAGTTACACTTGAAGCTAATACAATCATGACTACTAATAAACCGAAAGTGTTCAAAAATACCCAAAGTAGAAATATTCTTTTGTATTCTGTGAAAAATATTCCTGGATTTAACATGATATACAACACTTGACACATCAGACACGAATTGTATAGGGTGGATGTGAATACGAGTAGACCAATTTCCTTATCAATCTGTTCGATAAATGATTTTATGTACAAATAAGATTGAAAATATATTTCGTAGTCAAAAGGGTTCTTGCTTGTAACCGAACCTTCAAAATCTTTTAAGACTTCTCTTATATCATAGCATATAGCAGAATAATAATAGGCGAAAATTATAATTGGTATTCTGTTTACCAGCATTAGCACAATATGAAAAAGATAGTAAGCTAAGTATTCATAAATCTGACTTCTAAATTTGTACCCGAAGAAAATGAAAGAAATCGTCTTGGACTCCCTTAACGTAAGTGAAGAGAATGTGTGAAGAAAAATTTCAGAAAAGATTGTAACAATCATCAGAATTTTCAACAAGGTCATGTCGCTACTTCTTTTAGCTTCATACGCCCCTAGTAATTTCACGAACTTCTTCATTCGTCTCATTTTTATAAGGAGATAGATGCGGTGTACAAGAGCCGTTGCATTTAAGAAACCAAAAGGTAATTTCGTAATACTACGAACAGTATTTATCATCACTGATACTGTAGTTGTAATCACGAAACAAAACGATGAAATATTAAAAAATAATATGCTGATGCCTCCTATTCCTGACGAGCTAATTTTTTTAAATGTGAGATTAATAGAAGATATTCCTACAAGCCGAAATAAAATAAAAATGAATCTGTGGACAGGATTCATTTGGGCAGTCTTTAAAAGGAACAAATCTCGTTATTTAATTTTTCTCACGAAACATGTAGACAATTTATAATTCTATTATTTTGATATAGTTTAAAAGATAGGAAAGTAAGTGTTTGCTGTTTCAACAGGAATATTAATATTCGTTTGGTCACGTGAAAAAATACACCAAATATTTTTCCAATGTAAATGAAATTTCAAATAGTTAAATCCATACTCGTCATATAAAACAGGTAAAAAATATTTTGAAATATAAATATTAAAAACTTGATTGCTTTGACCAAAATTTTGAATTGTGAAACCTATTTTACATCAAATGAAGTTCATTGAAAGTTTCGTATTTATATCGAACAACAATATGTATAATTAATTTTGTTTTCAATAATTTATTTTATTTCACTATAGTAACCAAGGTAATTTAAACAACTGTAACTGAATTATAGAAGATTGTCCAATTAAATGATATTCTAGTAATAATGGATAACTTAATTTAAGTAGAAATTCATATTTCCTTTCGTATTATGATGAATTGATATGTCATGGCATGATATGCGTGACTTCAGCTCATAATATCTAATGAAAACGACATTGAAAATTTCATTATCAATAGAATCGATGTCCTTTCAGGAGTAGTTTTAGTCTAATCTATTTTAAAGATTTTTAGTTTTTGAAAAAATGATTACTGTCCAAATGATATAAAATGTTTTCTTTTATATGGAACAGTGTCAGTCATTTTATTATACAATTATGAAAAATCAAATTTAGATTAATTATAGTATCGTGATTTACTATTTAGCATTTATCTTTGATATAATCTATAAAAAGTGTTTAATAAATTGATATCTTGCTTTATTGTATTATAAAATAAACAAAAAATTATAAATTCATATACAATAAGATTATAAAATAAGGAAATTGTCTTTCCTTATTCTGTAGATTAAAATTAAGACTAGGACAATTATCATAGTTGTCGTAATATCATGGAGAGTTTTCTACCGCGGCGTTTAATATTTAACAAATAGTTGATATTTGTCTCTTATATTTCACAATATACAAAACAAATATGGAGACAATAATGTCATTCAGTTTTAATATTTGCAATTACAAAATGATATTTTTCGGAAACATTTTAAATACTGTTCTTGAAACTACATAAATTTTAATTTTTTATTTGGCATTAGATAAATGAGATTAGTGGTATAAGAAACTAAGCAAAATTTTTTGCATGACCTCAAGAGTGAATATTTATATAATTAAAATCGTTTAGAAACGCAATTATGAAATGCTACACAAAACCTAAACATAATAGATAAGATCAAGTTATGAGGAAAATTTCGCAGAAAGTTCCTATTTACATTTTAAATCTCTCATCTCCGGTCTTAATAACTTCAGTTTTACAACAAGAACACTATTTTCACTTTGTAGATTTTGACAAAATTTGAATAGATCTGAAGATATTAATAAAATATTTGGCCTATTTCAATACAAATGGGTCAATTGTAGTAGAATGCAGATTTTATAGACTAATATTCCTCCTGATCAAGGTTTTGCTTTAAGCTGATTTCGTTTCTTTTTAATTAATATCATGTTATGTTATCTTTACTGATGCTTCGTCTGAACTTTTGTTTACACTTTTTCTTTTTTCACAATTAATTTAATTGGATAGAAGACTCGTATTTAATTAAACTGATTCACAAAGTAAAAGTGAAAAGTATAAAATTGCAATTGAATTTCGGCCGGCTTAAAGCTCAACATTTTATAGCAGTAAAAATTTATGCATTTGTGATTGTACCTCTACACTCAAAATTTATTTGACAAAGACCCCTTTGCTATATATTGGTTTAATCAGCGTTAACTGTCCACTGTTCTAAATTACATGGTCCTTCGGTAAGTAGCCCTCCTGTAGCTTCTAAATAGGTTTTAATTGAACCAATTCAGTAAATAAGAGTTTAACCTGACATCTTACTACATTAAATAAAACATTCTTAAACTACTAAATTTAGTATTGCAAATGGCAGTTTAAAAATTAAACCAAAATTATAGTGCTTCAAAATGACAAGGATTTTTATCAAAAATAATAATTAATACTTATTCATTGTCTTATGTATTGAAAAAAACATAACCATTTATGTGAACCATATCTGAAAACCAAAATCTGAAAATTACTATGCTTACATCTTGAAAAAAATCAATTGATACTACTTAAAGAATGAAACCATTTCGAAAGAATCTTTCCGTTAAAAAATTTCGAATTATTCAACAACGTATAAGTTAAGCCAAAGTCAACATTTCTTCTGAAAAGAAAAATTCTTTTACGGTTAATATAATACCTTTTGTACATCAGTATAAGACATCATAGCAATTTAAAGTTTTTGCTTTATATGTCGTCTTTTATAAATAAAACATTCGATTCTACATTATTTGATACTTCCACGTCCATTGTATCTAATATGTGTATAATTATTAATAAGCAGAAAGAATAAAGAAACCTACTTTGATTTTCTGTATATTAAAAAATCTTCTAAAATTAATCTTAAAGTACAGCAAATGTCATTTTAGACAAAAATATTTAAAATACATTTCTTTTTAAATTTTTATATTTGTGTACTCATGGAATATTACAAAACACCAGCTTTCATTCAAAAACACTTTAGTTCAAGTCGATTAAAATGGTCATAAGCAAAATGTCAAACATTTCTTTTACTTCCGAAATGGTAGATGATTTCGAGAAACCTACGATTGAGAAATACTTGTGTTGTGTGATTTTAACCGAATGATTTCGAGTGTCTGTTAAGTAAGTTGTCTGTGTGATTTATCACTATCTTTTCAGTGCATTCACTCATCTGACAAGAACTTAGAAACACTAATGCTCATCATTAAATCATTCAGCAATCTAGCAAGGGGTGGTGAGAGATTCGAACGCATGATAGTCCGGCTTACCGAAACACACATTAACTAACGTGAACGTATAGTCAGTGCTTTCAGAACGGGTTCAGGATCTGTAAAATTGCAATAAAGGATCCCGCCTTTACATGATATAGCAAATGACTTATTTCCGGCGAGAAGGCATACATCTACTTGGACGAAATTTGCGTTATTTCGTCAGGAGTCAATATTTATCGCGTTGTTGACATTAACCGCGTTTTGCTCTTTCGAATTGTGAGGTGGAGATATTCTATTAAAATTTCTGCTTTCCAATGAATTTTCCATTGAATTATTCTTCCAAAATAATAAACATGATGACAGATAACTTAGAGAAATCCATTGCGTGCATTACACAGAATATTGCCTATTTATTAAAATTACACTTTTAAAAATGAATGGAATAAAACATTCCTTACTGCAGTAGGAACAAAAATTACACAAGAATATACTTTGCAAAAATATGAATTTTCGCTCTTCAAATTGAATCTTCGTTGAATGTGTTATGAATTCTACCCACCTCTACAATCTAGAACTCCTTATTTAATCACATCAGTGTTTTATTCTGAATATCAGCTACGAATGGTTAACTCATTCTTTAAATTTATTTTCCCCGATGGCTCTGCGGAATTTAACATCTCTGTGAAGGAATACAAGAAGCGCTATTCTGAACAAGACATTGAAATAAAATATCCATCCTCACTTTTTCTTAAATTAAGAACTATTTACATCACATACAAAATATGCTTGCATATTTTATTAAAGTTAATGACATCCTTTACACGGCTCTAAACAGGGGATGCAGGTGGTGTAATGTAATTTAACTAGAATGAAATTATATTTTCTTGCTTGGCGTCGTTTTAGAATAATCCCATTTTGGAAACTATTAAGAAAGTTTTACTTTGCTGTCAACTGAAAAACTTCAAAGGATGTGGTAGAAATATTAATTTTAATATGTAAAATATCAGCTTTTTTTTAACTAGAATTCGTTTAGGAACTTCTCTAGTAAAATATGCTCAATATCTGCTATTATATACTGTTGATGGTAATTTTCCAAAAATGTTTTACAAGTGTAACAGTCACCATAAATAAATGACGATATGAATGATATGTTTAACATTTATCTAGCCTTTTCACTTATAGTGATAAAAGTTATATAAATTAATAAATTTCTCTTATTGACAAGCCTGATTAGCTTATGATTTACCTTTCAGCTTATTAATAAAAAGTATATTGCAGAATGTTCAATTTATATGATAAGAAGATCCAAATATTAATTTGACGGCCAGATGACGAACCTAGCCACAATTTTTCACAACCTGCCGCATTAAATTGTATCTATTCTGTAAACTACGTCAATTGACGTCAACTTTCAATTGACATTATACATTGAGAAATCCTAGGCCAAATTTAAGAAAATATAAAATACACGGAAAAAAGAATTTTTTGTACAGGAATGGGGGTTTGGAAATGAAAAATGTAGGCGTAAAAGCAAGAAATATTGAGAAAATAAAAGTTTTTATTTACAAAATAGTTACAGTAAATACTGAATTGTGCCACAACCAACATCGATGCAGATCTGGCAGCGTCTAGCAAAGGATTGGAGTACCCTTTGGAAGATGTCAGATGTTTCACGAACAGTTGCATGTCTTGTCTGAAGTCCTTATCAGAGTCCATTTATAGATGGCCCAGCTAAAAAACTCTGCAGAAAATCTGTAGAAAAAGTTTTTTTTGGAGTTTTCTTAAAGATTTCTGAAGCCTCTTTGAAGACAGAAAAAATCTGCATTTTTTCTTGAATTTAATCTGCATAAAATCTGCAAAAAAATTTCTTATTATATTTTCTCTCAATATTCTGAAGATTTTTTCAAGACAGAAAAAATCTGAATTTTTCCTTCCATTTAATCAGCATAAAATTTTCTTATTATATTTTTCTCTAAATATTCTGCAGATTTTGTAAGACAGCAAAAAATCTGCATTTTGTCTTCAATTCATTTTGCAGTTATATAGCAGATTTTCACAACATCATTAAACTTGACCAATATGTGTTGATTTTTTGAAGATTAAACTGCAATTTCATAATATCTTTAATTCTCTAAATACATATTTACCTCTATTTTAATAGCTAATATTGCAGCTTTATTTTTCAAAGGATATAGAAGAAAATTAGAATGTAATTATCATTATTGTTTAATTTTACAGCAGACATGAGATTCAAAATATTCCCAATCGAATATTGTCTAAGGCACTAAATTTTTAAAATATGCCACTGAAAAAATGAATTATAAATTAATGTTTAAATAAATATTTGAATCAGTGGCGAATCCAGGGGTGTATAGGGTTACAGCCCCCCCAGACCCAAGCTAGAATTCTTGATTTTATTTAAAATAATTACAACTGCTTTTTCTTAATTTCCCTCTCTTACAAAAATAATAAAAAAGTTTCAACATTGCTTTCTGACTATCTAGGACTATCTTTCGGATAGAGCTTTGAAATATTTTATACTTGTTTATCGTTATGTATGTGATAAAACAATTCATGCAATAAGAATTCAGTTGTTTAGTTTTTTTTATATACAAGACAAAAATTGAGCAAGTACTATATTTCCTCATTTTTCACCACATAAAATATTAAAAATTCCATATTTAAATGAATATTAGATGCACCGTAAAATCCATACAAAATGTTGTGTAATATATTTCAATGAATCTGCAATTAAAATTTGAAGCAAAAATAATCTTATTTGAAATAGTAGTAGGGAATTTTAAAAAATTGAAGTTTCCTTTAAAAAATTGAATTTCAACTTAACAAGAAGATTAAAATGATTTTTTTCTCCTTAAGGAAAGTTTATATGATTATTATGTTTCAATAGAACGAAAACTTTTTCAATAATATTTCAAATAAAAAATATTGTTCAGAAGATAATGTGTCCCCTTAAATGCTTGCTTTACTGCTCAAACAACGATTCCAAGTACTTCATATAATACTTTGAGGTACTCCCTGATGTTGATGACCCCTTTTTGTCTTTTAGATTCTATTAACTACCATTTTACCTAGAAAAGGACTTGAAGATATAACTTCAACATTCGATCACTTTCAAGAACGACATTATCTACATTTTATATTCGAATTCCAACCTTTTTTCTGTTGCGTGAAAACAAATTTTCAATTCCTTAAATTAAATAATTTAAGATTTAAATAACATGTATATTTTGGTTTTTTTGCTAAATGAAAATAATTAACATTAATAATTGCCCCTTCAGACACTGAGTAAAAACTATAAACAGGAGCCGGATATTTTAAGTTCATTATTGAATTTCAATGAGCAGTAAAGAAACGAATAATTATTAAATATAACTGAAAGTCTCTATTAGGTGAAAAAATTAGTTTTGTGAATAAACAGAAAATTTAACTTTCAATGCAATCAGAAAACCTATTCAGAAAAGTCCTTCAAGGCAAAGATACAATCATTTCAGTCAAAAAGGAATTGGCTAATCGTGCAACGTCTGGACGATTTTTAATCTGTTTATTTATCTAAAAATATTTTTTGTGCATATCAGCATAAAATTTTAGAAGTTACTTAGTTATAACGTCTCGCTTTTACACTGTCAAAAGAGCATTTAAAATCAAAGTGAGCTGAACATATAAAAATTATAATTACGTAGTTTTCATAGAAAGTCTTTTCACTTTTGAACTCAAAGAACTTATTATTTTCTACCGAAACCCACTAAGGAAATAATGGCTTCAATAATTTCGTTTAAAAATTACGCATAGAAGTAATAATTTTTTTTAAGAAATAATAGTTATTTTTAAGAAAAATGTCTAGTAAAGAGTTAAGCTCTATTTAATGTTTTGTTCTTGATGAGTTTGTGATAAGCAAATTATATATTGTCATACACGAGTCACTTGCTGCATTATAAGAAACGGTAATGCCAATTTCTCATGCTCTCTCCAGTTTTCAGACGCGTAATTGAAGAAATTATGTCTACATTTGGATCATTGAAAATTAAAATTATTCAAAATATTGGTAAATTCATGTTGAAGCGATAAAAGAATGCAGATATAGCATGAAAAATTGGGACAGTTTTTTCCATACGATTCATTCTCCTTCTCTGGAGTATTGTAAAGCTTGAAGAACTTCCAAAGTATCATTGATAAACGTATTTATTTATTAATCGTTTGGCCACTTTAATAAATAACTTTTTCATAATTCGAAGAATTTTTATCACTCAAACCGTCGCAGCTTATACACTATATGCCCAAAAGTATTCGGACACTTGCAGATTTTCACAGTTTATCTTTTTAGTTTTTCTCCGGAATGGTTCAACTGACTGCCTTTAAACTTCGGTCATGTAAATAATGGACAGTAACTCACATTTTACATTGAAGATTCGGTCCTGAGTTCAACTAGGGGACCGTCTACAAATTGATGAAAACAAAAAGTTTTTTGGCTTACGCCGCTTTACAAAATACTGATAACAAAATGAAACTTTCAGAAATTGTAATGTTTAATGTGGATAATATTTACAGGTATTTTCGTAAACTCAGCACAAATGTTTGAGAAGATATAAAGGTTTTCTTAAAAACTCTCAAATTTTCCCATCTGTTTTTTGCTTATAACATATACAGTTTTCTGTTATATTATACGAAACATACAGAAAAGATGACACTATGCTAGAAAAGCATTTTGCAAAACATTGGAAAATAATTTTGGAATATTACAGGAATTATGAGCATTTTTAGTAAATAATGTTTTACTGCGCATGCGCGAAACATAGTGTAATTTTTCTTTCACAACTTTAAAGCCATATATATAGGAAAACTTATTTAAAAAAATTCAGTTCAATATCATTAGTATTCAGAAAGATATCGGCATTACAACGAATAGAATTTTAGCTCCTGTCGAAGAGAAACTAAAAGATGAGGGGTTTTACACAAATTGATATTTTTTAAACTTATATCTTTAAATAGTTATATTGATATATATGTAGTTCATGGGTATTCAGCAAATTCTATAGTGGTTAGAATTTGCTGAATACCCATGAACACATCTAATATTCGTAACGAATAAAATATATATATATGTAGAATTATTAAATTATTTTAAGAAAATAAATTAATTAGATAAAAAATCGTTAAAATAATTAATTAGATCGTTAATAGAAATTAAATAGATAGATAACGCCATAAAAGAAATATATTTGAAAATATCGTTTGGCAGTAAAATTGTAATATGTAACTTGTTAATAATCATGTAAATAATATAATTAAAGTAATAAATTTTATATTTTTAGTGCCTAACTAGCTGGAATTTAAGTTATGTACGTAACTGATAAGTCTTCATGGGTATTCAGTAAATTCTAACCTCTATACAATTAAATATAACTATTTAAAGATATAAGATTAAAAAATATCAATTTGTGTAAAACCCCTCATCTTTTAGCTTCTCTTCGATAGGAGCTAAAATTCTTCTCGTTGTAATGTCGATATCTTTCTGAATACTAATGATATTGAACTGATTTTTTTGATGTAAGTAGCCCTATATATCTCTCTTTAAAGTTGTGAAAGAAAAATTACACTATGTTTCGCGCATGCGCAGTAAAACATTATTTACTAAAAATGCTCATAATTCCCGTAATATTCAAAAAAGAATTTCACATTTTTACAAAATGTTTTTCTAACATCTTGTCATCTTTTCTGTAAGTTTCGTATACTATAACAGAAAACTGTGTATGTTATAAGCAAAAGACAGATGGGAAAATTTGAGAGTTTTTAAGGAAACCTTTATATCTTCTCAAACATTTGTGCTGAGTTTACGAAAATTCCTGTAAATATTATCCACATTAAACATTACCATTTCTGAAATTTCATTTTGTTATCAGTATTTTGTAAAGCGGGGTGGGCCAAAAACCTTTTTGTTTTCATCAGTTTGTAGTTGGTCCCCTAATTGCCCTCAGGACCGAATCGTAAATGTAAAATGTGAGTTATTGTCTATTCTTTACATGTTCGATGTCTAAAGGCAGTCAGTTAAACCGCTTCGGAGAAATTCTAAAAAATGTTAAAGTCTGCAAGTGTCCGGATACACTTGGGCATATAGTGTATAACTCTCTCAGGATGCTTGAGGTCATTCATATTATAATTTGAACCACAAAAAAAATTAAAATATTTTTTCATATATAGTGATGAAACTTTCTTCAAAGAAATTTACTTTCCTTTTCATTATTATGGCTATTCGATTGAAGATTTTTTGTATTACATCGTTTCCATATGTTCCAAAAGCATGTTTTGCTTTCATCCGCTATAGAATAAAAAAAATCTATAGAATCTGATAGTTAACTCTTATATAGCGATGCGGTATTATTGTGTTTATAATTAAGAATTATTTCAAGAACCTTCAATTTGTTTACTGTTCGTAACTATTGTTATTCGCAACATAAGGGTATTTAAGGATCAGCATTCGAATTACTATATTCATGGATATATGGAAAATAAGAACAATTTTCTAATATTTATTTTTAAAAATCACGAAAATTTTGTCTCGAAATTGAAACGAATTCTTTTGCTTGTTAAAAATAGCCCAAATATAAAAACAATTATTTTTAAGTGTATTGTCAAATGCTAAACCATGATTTCGAATGTTAATCAGAAATTTTAAAGTCGTTTTCTTATGGTTTCATGTCAAAAAGTTAATTAATTAATTTTTTCAATTTAATTAATTTTTAATTCAATACATTTAATTAAATCTTTGATTTATAAAAATTTAGTAATAATTTCACTGAAATGAAGGATGAGTCCTTTATAGTACTGATAATAATATATTTTTTTCTAATTTAAATAATACATTTTCTGTATAAAATTTTCATGCTTAATATCATGTTTATTTTTTAGTTTTTAGTATAAATAGGCATGGAAACATTTGTTAAAGTAGCATGAGGTTTAATATTTGGTTAATTATTTATTTAAAACTTCTCAAGAATTATAATTCATTTCGAAGATTTTGATTATACTAAGTGTTTAATATATGCTACTTCAAGAAGTTGTATGAAATCGATAAAAAAATAGAAATATTTTTTTACCGTTATAACTTCATGGTTATTTTAATTTGCAATTTCAATTTTCAAACAATTTTTTAAACAGATCATCCATTTTTAAATGAATTTGGCCCAATTGGTCTTTCATTTTTCAAGGATAGTTAAGATCTTAAATATATTTTTCATAA
>BGPR01006631.1:29864-44977 GCA_013235015.1 Araneus ventricosus | reverse complement strand
GCATGTAATAATACAAGTGGAGAAATGAATTACTGTACTCTGTCATTCGAAAGATTGGAGTTAAAAGACTCAGATTGCAAGAAATTGTTTGATACATCACTTAAAAATAAGAATGGTGAAGATTTTAATATTAATGAAATAGTTCTGTAGAGCAACTAAGATAAGACATTGGATGGTGAAATGTCTACAGAAGAATAATGAGCTCTGGAACAACGTCTCATTCATCAGTCAAATTTGGCCAATTTTAGACAAGAGAATTAATTATTGACAGCAAAACTGCTAACGCTGGATGATTTCAGTCAAAGAGTTTTGGATCTTGTATCAATTGAGTTTTGGTGCATTGAGAACAATATTTTAATTTGGCAGTTTGGTGCAGAATTAAGTCTCCAAATCTTAAACACTAGATTTCAGCTTCATCATAAAGAATATATCTAGATGCAGAAACATAAATACTTTGTAATCCTGTAAAGAGGAACAGGCAGTTGGGAGTAAGAAAAAACTTGTAAGCGGTTTATCTATATTTGATGAATTTTCATATATTTATCATACGTATATATTTAGTAAAACAAAATTTGTATGCATTATTTTGGTCATCACTTATCATATTCTATTAATAATGGATAACTTAATTTAAGTAGAAATTCATATTCCTTTTCGTATTATGATGAATTGATATGTCATGGCATGATATGCGTGACTTCACCTCATAATATCTAATGAAAACGACATTGAAAGATCCATTATCAATAGAATTGGTGTCCTTTCAGGAGTAGTTTTAGTTGAATCTATTTTAAATATTTTCAGCTTTTGAAAAAATGATTTCTCTTCAAATGATATGAAATGTTTTTTTTTATATGGAACAGTGTCAGTCATTTTATTATACAAATATGAAAAATCAAATTTAGATTAATTATAGTATCGTGATTTACTATTTAACATTTATCATTCATATAATCTATAAAAAGTGTTTAATAAATTGATATCTTTCGTCATTGTATTATAAAATAAATAAAAAATTATAAATTCATATAAAATAAGATTATAAAATAAGGAAATTGTCTTTCCTTATTCTGTAGTTTAAATTTAAGTCTACGACATTTATCATCGTTGTCGTAATATGATGAAGAGTTTTCTTCTGTTGCGTTGAATATTTAACAAATAGTTGATATTTGTCTCTTATATTTCGCAATATACAAAACAAATATGGAGAAAATAATGTCATTCAGTTATAATATTTGGAATTACAAAATGATATTTTTAGGAAACATTTTAAATAATGTTCTTGAAACTACATAAATTTTAATTTTTAATTTGGCATTCGTTATATGAGATTAGAGGCATAAGAAACTAAGCAAAATTTTTTGCATGGCTTCAAGAGTGAATATTTGTATAAATGAAATTGTTCAGAAACCCAATTATGAAATGCTACACAAAACCTAAACTTAATAGATAAGATCAATTTATGACGAAAATGTCGCTGAAAGTTCCTATTTACCTTTCAAATCTCTCATCTCCGGTCTTAATAACTTCAGTTTTAGAACAAGAGCATGATTTTCACTTTGTAGAATTTGACAAAATTGCAATAGATCTGAAGATATTAATAAAATATTTGGCCTATTTCAATACAAATGTGTCAATTGTAGTAGAATGCAGATTTTATAGACCAATATTCCTCCTGATCAAGATTTTGCTTTAGGCTGATTTCGTTTCTTTTTAATTAATATTATGTTAAGTTATCTTTGCTGATGCTTCGCCTGAACTTTTGTTTACACTATTTCTTTTTCACAATTAATTCAATTGGATAGAAAACTCGTATTTAATTAAACTAATTCACAAAGTATAGGTGAAAAGTATAAAATTGCAATTGAATTTCTGTCGGCTTAAAGCATAACATTTTATATATTATTTTTATTTTTTATTGTTATTACCCACCTCTACAATGTAGAACTCTTTATTTTCTGACATCAGTGTTTTTTTCTGAATACCAACTTCTCAATGGTTAATTCATTCTTTAAATTTATTTTCCTCGATGGCTCTGCGGCATTGAACATCACTGTGAAGGAATACGAGAAGCGGTATTCTAAACAAGACATTGAAATAAAATTTCCGTCCTCACTTTTTCTTAAATTTAGAACTATTTCCAAAAAAAACAAAACAAAATATGTTTGCATATTTTACTAAAGTTAATGACATCCTTTACATGGCTCTAGACACGGGATGCAGGTGGTGTAATGTAATGTAATGTATGCTTAATAACTAGTTTGAAATTGTCATGTTGGAATGACATTGTTCTTTTGTTTTTTCACCAAGAATCAAGATTTGAACAGATTCAAATTTCAACAATTTCTTCTTTTTAAATCTAATAATGTTCTGTATTGAATTTAAAATATTTAATCCACATTTATTTTAATCCTAAATGTCAATAATTCTCTTTGTTTGATTTAAAATATTTAATCCATATTTATTTTAATCCTAAAGGTGAATAATTTTACGTGTTTAATTTAAAAGCTTCCATTTCATGTTTACCTATAATGGAAAACTTCTGATGTTTTGCAAACCACTTCTCTAACAGCGAAAACAAATTCCCAGCTGCTGTGTTCCAACCCTGTTCCTGCACGTGTTATAACTCAATTACTAAATCTCAGTTTGAACGCAGTCGCAATCCAACACTCCTTTTCAGAAAATGACCAACAGAACCCGAGGTCTCTGGATGTCATTCCGGAGCGGAAGTTCTCTGCTGACCCCTGACCTGCTTTTGGTTTCGAACCTCATTAGAACTGCGGTCTTACTTTGTCAAGCGGAAACGCTTGCCCAATATGCATTCACCGCATGGCATGACACACCCCATATCAGTTCCGCGTTGACAGCTAAGGAGCAATAATTTCTTATAGTTCCCCCTTGTTCCAATTAGAAGAAAATTTCTTGGATTCTCTGGAGTTTACAGCGCCTCGCTCCGATTGGCCAAGATGTCAGCAATTAACTGCGCGAGATAACCACTCGTGAAGTATTTGGCTAGATTGGCTTCTCTTGGCGCCAAAAATTTTGATAAAGTGAAAGGCACAGGGAGAATTAAATTTTATGCGCCAAGGGAAGCCAATCTAATATCATAAGACCGCAGTTCTAATGAGGTTCGAAACAAAAAACAGGTCAGAGGTCAGCAGAGAATTTCCACTCCGGAATGACTTCCAGAGTCCTCGGGTTCTGTTGGCCATTTTTGGCTGGCTAGCGTGAGCTTGGCGACTCCCCGGGTGGCTCAAAATGGCAGGTTTTGGGAAGGAAGGGAGACAATTCTTGGGGTGAAGAAAGGGAGGAAATTGTCTTTGCTAGAAAAAAGGATTTTTTTACGAACTGATGGGATGATTGTAGGATGATGTGCGAATGAAAGAGAGACTGTCCAAGAACTGATTTTTTTCAGAAGAAGATAAATGGAGGATTGAAGTCGCTTCGAGGTGACAATGATGGCGTAGGAAATCATCTGAACCATTAAGTTCCTCACACCAGACTTAAGACCGATCGCAAGCCATGACTCCTGAATGCCTGGCCGATGACAAGGAGCTCTCTCGCATGAAGATCCAGGCCCATTATTCCTGAGCGCGTGGTCGTCAACTAGAAGTCCTTTGTTTTTCCATCTGAATCCGAGCTGGGGCCCTGCTGGTCGACAATGTTTCCGGGCACACTATTCCATCCGGAGCGACAGCTAGCCGTGCCGAAATCTCCATGAGCTTTCAAAATATGATTGCCAGCCACTCACATGAAGATGTCTTTGTAGCAGAAACCATTTGTTGGAGCTGAAAAGGCTGCTGACATCCATTGCTGTGCCTGACCAAAATGACTAATGAATCTCCTATGGAGTGTCGCCATGCAAGTAACAACCATTTAACTAAAATTTAAACTTTGAAATCTAAGCGCCAATAGAATGTAGCTGAGATTTGTTTCCGCTTCTTACATTAATTGATTTTTTTAGCATGATTTAAGGGATATTATATAGCTTAAAATAATTTCAAGATATTGAGATGTAACATGCTTTGAGAAGATTTTTATTTATCGGTATATGTAACTTATAATTGATTAATGCAGAACAAATTTGAATGATTGAGTTTTCAGGTTTACTTGCTTATATCTAAGAATTCTGAGAAAGATCACTTATATATCTGCATACTTATTTATACACATGTTAATTTATCACAAATAATCAGAAATTTAGAAAATATCTAAGTGAATTTCAGTTCTATTGCTAATGTTTGAATGTCAGATTATTACTCATATTAATTGACACAAATCAAGGTATTTATTTAAGTAAATGTGATTTACTATTTTTACCTGATTAACCTTTTGTGAGAGATGTAGTTACATATAACCTTGACACAAAGTAAAATTACAAATTGTTGTTAAAAGGAACAAGTATTTAAATGACATGAGTGTAATTGAGAGTAAATTCAGTCATGAAGGCATTTCAATGTATATATGAATTTGTAGTGGAAGGGCCCTATCCAAATTTGAATGTTAGATTTTGTTTTATATATATATAGCCTAGAATCTAATTAGATCATTAATAAATTGCCTTATTTTTTCTAAATATGCTTCTGTCGTCATTTATCTCACAGAACAATGATTTCAGGAGAATTAACCCGATCTGACTTTTTGTTAAATTTGTATTTAGAATCTGAATGTTTAAATTTAACACCATACACAACGCAATGCTTTTCTTTTAGCCATTGGCTTATAACGTATAAATTAATCATGGCGTGGTGATCTGTTACTCAAAAATTCTAATCAATTGCCTTTTGATTTCAAGTGTTCTCTCAATGGTGATTTTTCAAAGTTAAAATTTATTGTAGGCATATTGTATTGTATTTGTGTTCAAAATTCTAAACAATTGTATAAGACACCACCACATATTTTAATCATAATAATAAACTCTTTATTACAAAATTCAGGTTTCTTGCTTGGCGCCGTTTTAGAATAATCCCATTTAGGAAATTATCAATAAAATTTAACTTTGCTGTCAACTTAAAATCTTCAAAGAATGCTCTAGAACTATTAATTTTATTATTTAAAAATTAGTTTTTTTTAAATAGCATTTATTATAGAAATTTTTCATGAAAAATATGCTCAATGTCTGCTATTATATACTGTTGACAGTAATATCCCAAAAATGTTTCACAATGCTATCATTCACCATAAATAAATGATTATGATTAACATTTATCTATCATATCTACTTATAGTGATAAAATTATATTAATTAATAAATTTCTCTTATTGACAATCCTGATTAGTATATGATTTACCTTTCAGCTTATTAATAAACAGTATGCTGCAGAATGTTTAATTTATATGATAAGATGATTTAAATATTAATTTGACGGCCAGATGACGAACCTAGCCATTATTTTTCATTGCCTGCCGCGTTAAATTATATCTATTCTGTAAACTACATAGATCTATTTCAATTGACAAAATGCATTGTGAACTCTTAGGCAAAATTTAAGAAAATATAAAATACATATAAAAAAGCATTTTTTGTAAAGGAATGGGGGTCGGACATGAAAAATGTAGGCCTGAAAACAAGAAACATTGAGGGAAAAAAGCTTTTATTTACATAAAAGTTGCAATTAATATTCAATTGTGACACAACCAACATCGATGCAGATCTGGCAGCGTCTAGCAAGTAATTGGAGTACCCTTTGGAAGATGCCAGATGTTTCACGAACAGTTGCATGTCTTGACTGAGGTCCTTATCAGAGTCCCTTAATAGATGAATGCCTTGAAGTGCTCACATGAATAAAAAAATATGATAAATCGGGTGAATGTGCTTAGCGAAGCTACTGGTTCACTTCGTCCAATCCATCTATTTTCTTTTCTTATAAGGACACCTCAAGACACTCATTTATGAGGCTTCAACTGACACTAATGAGACCTCATTGCAAAATTTTCAGTCGCTGCTGCATTTGTTCGTGAAATACTAAACAACTTCGAATGTATACTATAATCACTCGCTATACGCTTCCACACTTGTTACGTTGTTGGTAATGGCACATTTGAGTATCTACTGTAATTGTTTTTTAAATAAAAATATATTTTCCTTTCCTCAGAATTTCTTGTTCTTTAACTCCAAATTTTTCTTTTCGATCCCACATTGGTGTACAAAAAATGTTTTTTTGTGCGTATTTTACATTCCCTTAAAGGTTGGCACATGAGTTCAAGGACACCCTGTATATTCCATTTTATGGTATTGTTTGATTTGCTCCCTATAGTTTGATGTTTGTCCGTTCTCTGTCTATTAACCTCGAAAACAATATTTTGGAATTTATACCCGACAAAAAAGAAATCGAAGATACTCTGCTATGTGAATTATGGAAACATTTGCCTTTCGAGTAGATATTTCGAGGATTGAAAATAAAATTCTCAGGGACACTTCCAAAGCTTCAATGATATTGTAATTAAATGTATCATCTATGAATCCAAAACAAAAATAAAAATTCCTGCGCATTTGCTCATACTTGAATAAACACACCAACGATTAAAATTGTTGAGGGGACACATTTCCCCGAAATTGGCCAAAATATCAATTTTTATTTTATTTCCTTGTTTTGTTTATCTTATCTTTCTACTTATAGTATTAAAATTTCAAATTTGTACCTTTAATATTATAGAAGCTATTTAGGCTTTTATTTACGATGGCCAATGATAAGCATTTGCAAATGACAAATTTAACTGATTTTTTCTTCTACATGTCGGACTTTTCTTTACTTTCATGTTTTCAAAATGCTAAGGCTTTTTTCCATTTTCAGATAGAGCTTGAAAATTTTTAATACTTGTTTATCGTTATGTATATGATAAAACTATTCATGCAATAAGCATTCAGTTGTTTAGTTTTTTTTATATACAAGATAGAAATTGTTCTAGTACTAAATTTCCTCATTTTTCACCACATTTAAACAGTAAAAATTCCATATTTAGACAAATATTAGACGCACCGTAAAATCCATGCCCAGTTTTGTGTAATATATTTCAATGAATCTGCAAATAAAATATGAAGCATGGATAATCATATTTGAAATAGTAGTAGGGAATTTTAAAAAATTGAGTTTTCCTTTAAAAAATTAAATTTCAACTTAACAAGCAGTTAAAATGAATTATTTCTCTTTCAGAAAACTTTATATGATTGTTATGTTTTAATAGTGTGAAAACTTTTTCAATAACATTTCAAATAAAAAATATTGTTCAGAAGCTAATATGTCCCCTTAAATGCTCGCTAAACTGCTCAAAGTAACGATTCCAAGTACTTCATATAATGCTTTGAGGGACTGCCAGATGTTGATGACCCTTTTTTTCCGTCTTTTAGATTCGACCTATTAACTACCATTTTACCTGAAAAAGGACTTGAAGATATAACTTCAACATTTGATCACTTTCAGAGACCACATTATCTACATTTTATATTCTGATTCCACTCTTTTTCTGTTGTGTAAAAACACATTCTCAATTCCCTAAATTAAATAATTTAAGATTTAATTTGCATGCATATTTTTTTGCTAAGATGAAAATAATTAACATTAATAAATGCCCCTTCAGACACTGAGTGATAAACATAAACAGGAGCCCAATTTTTTGAGTTTATTATTGAATTTCGATGAGCAGTACTGAAATGAACAATTAGTAAATTATAACTGAGTCTCTATTAGGTGAAAAAATTGGTTTTGCATAAACACAAATTTTTACTTTCAGTGCAATCAGCAAACCTATTCAGGCAAATCCTTCAAGGCAATGATGCAATCATTTCAAACAAAAAGGAATTGACTAATCGTGCGACGTCTGGACGATTTTTAATCTGCTCATTTATTTAAAAATATTTTTTGTGAATATCAGCATAAAATTTTAGAAGATACTTAGTTGTAACGTCTCGCTTTTGCACTGTCAAAAGAGCATTTAAAATCAAAGTGAGCTGAGCATTTAAAAAATTATAATTATATAGTGTTCATAGAAAGTCTATTCACTTTTGAACTCAATGAACTTATTATTTTCTACCGAAACCCACTAAGCAAATAATGGCTTCAATAATTTCGTTCACAAATTGATACTGCAAGCGAAAAACCAAATTTTTAAAAATAAATAATTGTTGTTTTTAAGAAAATATCAAGTATAAAGTGTTAAGCTCTATTTAAAGTTTCCCAGATAGCACGTACGTTTGTAGCAAGTTTGGTTTTGACTTGATATTAGCTTGTCATGGCAAATTTGCCGCTTCAAACTTAAAGCAAAACTGTGGCAAACTAACAAGCAGAATCGCCACCCTCGCTTGCAAAACGAGTTTGCCCGAACAATGCAAGCTTGCTGTGAGTTTGCAAAACAGGCATCCTGCAAAGATGCAAAGATAGCACAATAAAGAGATAATTATATTTGTCTCTGTTTTGAAAAAACATCCGATTTTTAATAGCATCTCCTAGATCGTCCTTCTTTTTATTAACTCAATAAATCAATGATAATTTGTGAAAAAACTAACTTTATTATAAAAAAGAATTTTGAAACATTTTCCGTCTTTTTACTAAACATAAAACTCGCACTTTAAAGAAAATACATCGCCTTTTTCTTAATGTTGAAATTTTAAAATTTATAAACAAAATTTATTCTAAAAATCAGTCAGTGTTTGTTGAAATAAATAATAACATACATTTTGTCCCATTTTAAAAGAAATTAATTTTGATCTAGCAAAAAACGTAGTTTTTGACTTGCAATCATATTCTCAACTCAAAAAATTAATGAAATCAAGAAAACAGTTTAAAATAAATCGTATACGAATCGAATCGAAAGATGTATTAGCGAAATCTATCTTCTTCTCTCAGAGTTTAACTGGCTGAGTGATTAGGGCTTCAGCTTAGGTACCGGTAGGTACTAATCAGTTGTGTGTTCGTACTCTGTTTTTGCTTTAGATTGCAATGAGTTTGTCATGACAAGCTTGCTGCAAGTTCGTCGCGTGGTGAATTCGAAGCTTGCGTTAACTTTCTGAAAGCTTGTATCACACTTGCATTCTTGTCGTGTCAACCTCGCTGCAAGCTTGCAGATTTGCAGTGCAAGTCTGCTGCAAGTTTGTTGCAAACTAAAATTGCTATCTGGGTTTGTTCCTGCTGAGTTTTGGATAAGTAATCAATATATTGTTGTCATACATGAATCACTTGCTGCATTATCAGAAACAGTAATGCCAATTTCTCATACTCTCTACAGTTTTCAGACGCGTATTTGAAGCAATTATTTCCACATTTATATCAATGAAAATTAAAATTATTCAAGATATTGGTAAATTCATTTTGAAGTGATAAAAGAATGCACATATTGTACGCAAAAATTGGGACAGTTTTTTCCACACGATTCATTTTCCTTTTCTGGCGTATTGTAAAGCTTGAAGAACTTCCAAAGTATCATTGATAAACGAATTTATTTATTTATCGTTTGACTACGTTAATAACTTTTCAATAATTCGAAGAATTTTAATAATTCAAACCGTCGCAGCTTATATATCTCTCTCAGGATGCTTCAGGTCATTCATATTAGAATTTGAACCACAAAAAAAATTAAAATATTTTTTCAAATATAATGATAAAGCTTTCTTCAAAGAAATTTACTATCCTTTTCATTATTATGGCTATTCGGTTGAAGGTTTGTTTGTATTACATCATTTCCATATGTTCCAGAAGAATGCTTTGCTTTCTTCCTCTATAGAATAAAATATCTCTATAGAATCTGACAGCTAACTCCTATATGGCGATGCAGTATTATTGTATTTATAATTAAGAATTAATTCAAGGAGCTCCAATTTGTTTACTGTTCGTAACCATTCTTATTCTCAACATAAGGGTAATAAGGATCAGCATTCGAATTACTATATTCATGGATATTTCAGCATACGTTTTTGGAAAATAAGAACAATTTTCTAATATTTATTTTAAAAAATCACCAAAATTTTTTTATATAATTAAATCATTTTTTATCATTTTTTTGGATAATGAAACGAATTCTTTTGCTTCTTAAAAATAGTGCAAATATAAAAACAATTATTTTCAAGTGTATTGTCAAATGCTAAACCAGGATTTTGAAAATTCACCAGAAATTTTAAAGTCGTTTTCTTCAGGTTTCACATAAAAAATTTAATTAATTAACTTTTACTTTTCAAATTTAATTAATTTTTAATTTAAAATTTAATTAAATTTTAAATTTATAGAAAATTTAATAATAATTTCACTGAAATGAAAAATGAGTCCTTTAGAGCAATGATAATAATGAATTTTTCTAATTTAAATAATGCATTCTCTGTATAAAATTTTATGCTTAATTTCATATTTATTTTTTAGCTTTTAGTATAAATAGGCATGAAAACATTTTTTAAAGTGGCATGAAATTTAATATTTAGTTAATTATTTATTTAAATCTTCTCAGAAATTACAGTTCATTTCTAAGATTTTGATTATACTAAGTGTTTAAGATATGCTACTTCTAGAAATTGTAAAATCGATAAAAAAAATAGATAAATTTGTTTCACCATTATAACTTTATGATTATTTTAATTTGCAATTTCAATTTTCAAACAATTTTTCACACCGATCATCCATTTTTAAATGAATTTGGAACAATTGGTCTTTCATTTTTCAAGGATAGTGAAGATCTTAAATATATTTTTCATAAGATAGAGTGAAAAAATATTGCATAACATTTTTGTTACAAAATATATAACATGGATAAAAATACATTTAAAATTCTCGTCAAATATAAGTATAAACCTTTCTTACAAGTGTGTTTATTACTCTCCAACACTCTTTTTCCTCTTATAAGTGTGTTTATGTTTTTTTCAACTAGATATATTATCTTTATGATGTAGCTGCAAGCAAGTGTTTAAGTTTTGAAGACTTTATTATGCACAAATTTCTGGCCTAATTACAAACTATGGTTCTCAATATGCAGAGAACTCAGTGATACAAGATCCAAAACCTCTTTACTGAAATCGGCTCAACCGTTAGCAGTTTTTTCTGCAATCATTAATTCTTTTGACTAAAAATTGGCCAAATTTGACTTATGAATAGGACGTCATATTATTTTATGATGATGCTGAAAGCAAGAGTTTCAGTTTGGGAAACTTAATTATGCACAAATTTCTGGCCTAATCCGAAATATAGTTCTCATTATGCACAAAACTCAGTGATACGAGATCCAAAACCTCATGCTGAAATCGGCTCAAACGTTAGCAATTTTTTCCTGCGATAATTAATTCTCTTGACTAAAAATTGGCCAAATTTGACTAATGAATAAGACGTAATTGTTCCAAGAGCTCATTATTCTTCGTATAAATTGTCATCATCCTATGTCGGATCCTCAGTTGCTCTTCAGTACCATTTCATTAAAATTAAAATCTTCATCATTCTTATTTTTAAGATGTACAAAATCTTACTTTTTAAACTGATTCCTTTCACTTATCTTAATCTTTTCATAATTATTAGTGCAGCAGTTAAATTTCTTGCGCTTTTGAAGATGGATCAGTCCTGTACATTTGAAGATTGCTTAATAAAATATAAAAGAAATTTAGTTGCCTTTAGTTTCGAACCACTTAAAAATCTCTATTGCTTGGCCATAAAAGCTTTCGACTCACTAAGTGTATTCTAATTCTGTTTCAAAATTGATCTGAAAATTTTTCACATAGTTTTTTAAGTGGATTACTTATTTTTCTCTACTGCAGTCATTCTGCTTGGTTAAATGAGAAGCGACACTTTTAACAAAGCCATATGTGATTTAATATCTATTCAAATCATAGCATTAAATGTATTTAAAGTGATAATTTAATTGTTCATGCACATGTGAGCACAGATTAATTACATATATAACCATAACTTTTATCTACTTAAGCCATCATCAACCAGAAAAATAAATATTTCCAACATTGCTTGAGCATAAAAAGAATACGAATTAAGAAAATTACTGAACTTTCTTCTTCTAATTCATATCAAACAACATTAGGTTTAGCTAAACTGTGAAAAAGTAATGAATAAGTAAACATAGCCCCACAGATACTAAAGATTATACTCCTTTTTAAGGGGAAAATACCCCACATTGTTAAAATAATGCCTTTCTCAGACAACATAAGCAACTGAACATGTTTGCAAGCAGGATTTCTTTTACCATCTTTCATATTTAAAGATTTTGAAATAATTCTCTTCGAGGCTTCTGTTACTGTTGAAGCTAATATAATCATGACTATTAATAAGACGAAAGTGTTCAAAAATGTCCACAGCAGATATATTATCTTGTATTTTGAGAAGAATCTTCCTGGATTTATCAAGATATATAACATGTGACACAGTATATTAGAGTTAAATAGTGTGGATGTAAATACAAGTATGCCAATTTCTTTATCAATCTGTTCAACAAATGATTTTATGCACAAATAAGCTTGAAAGGATGTTTCGTAATTAAAACTTTTCGTTCTAGAAACTGAATCATTGAAATGTTTCAAAATGCTTCTTATATTATAGCATATAGCAGAATAATAATATGCGAAAACTATAAATGCTATTCTGTTGACCAGCACAACTAGAATATGATAAAGACTGCTAGTCATGTATTCATAAATCGGATTTATAAAATTGTATCCGAAGACGTAAAAAGAATTGATCTTGTTATTCCTTAACGTAATGAAAAAATAAATATGCAAAGTTATTTCGGAAAAGAAAGAAACAATCATCAAATTTTTCAACCAAGTCATATCGCCTCTTCTAGTTTTAGCGTCATACGCTCGAAGTAAAGTGACTAACTTCTTCATCCGTTTTATTTTTATCAAGAGATAGAAGCGGTGCACAAAAGCTGTTGCATTTATGAAAGCATAAGAAAATTTCGCAATATTTTGAGGAGCAAAGATAATAATTGATACTGTTGTTGTAATCATTAGACAAAATGATGCAACATTAAATAGTAACATGCTGATATTACTTAAAGTTGCCATATCTTTAAATACGATGGTAAGAGAAGATATTCCTCCAAATCGAAATAAAATAAAAATGAATTTGTAGACAGGATTCATTTGGGTTGATTTACTGAGTTAACAAGTGTCGTTTTCAGCAAGTAATCCTGATTTTTTTTCAGATAAAGGTTGTTGAATATTTATCATTGATTTATTTTGAGATATAGTAGTTTAATAGATTGGAAATAATGTTTACCAAAACAGAGCAGGGGACGTGTTTTCCAAATAGTCACGTGAATAAAAATACTACAGATTTATGATCACTATATATTTGAGTCAAATCATTAAATTCATACTCAACATATAAATTTAGATAACAATATTTAGAATCTTTTTGCTTTTTGATCAAGTTTAATAAACAGGAAAAAATTCTTTGCCATAACGCCAGGAGATTTAGTTTCCAAATAGTCACGTAAATGAAAATAACACAGAATTATGATCACCATATATGAGCGTCACAATCGACAAATCCATACTCATCATATAAGATTACAAAAACTAAATTTAAAACATTGTTTTTAAAATCAAAATTGATTTGGTTGGATGTTTCTGATAGAAATTTATTTTATATAATTTGAAATTGAAGATTCTTAATATTAATGAACAAAAATATGAAGTATTGTTTTTTTAATAATGAAATATTTTTCGTCATATTTGTAACCACGGCAATTTGAACCACTCGAACTGAAGTATTGAAGACTGTTTTCTCGAAAAACAATCATTTAAAACTGAATTATTTATTTCAAATATTATTAAATCGTTTTTGGAAATTCTGATGAATTAATAATTCATTACATATTATGCGTGACTTCGCCTCACAATTTTTTATTAAGGCGATTTTGAAATATTCGTAACGAATTGAATTGTTATACTTGTGGGAATATTTTATACAGAAATTAACATATAAACTTATGTGAAATAAGAAGAATATATCATTATACAAAATATTTTCTATTCTCCATTGCTCTTCAATGTGAGTTTTCTGTAAATGATCAAAAATTTTATACTTTTATACAAATCAGTTTAAGAAGTTTTATTATACAAAAATCAAATTCAAATTTATAACAATTAGAGCTTCGGGATTCATTATTTAGCTTTTATCTTTCTGATAATAATAAGCCATTAATCCAGCCAGAAATCTATAAAAAATATTTTTACATATAAATCTTGCTTTGTAGTGTTATAAAATAAATAAAAATTCATAAATTCAGACAAAATAATAATATTTCATAAGGGAATTTTCTTGCTTCGATTGCTAGATACTAGGGCGTTTATAAATGTTGTATTTTTCTACGAGAAGGGATTTAAAAAAGTTACAAGGGTAATAAACATTATTTATTAACTATGGACAGAAAATGCAGAAAGTAATTTAGAGTCATACTTGCCTATCACTTTTCCACATAATCACCAAATCAATTTTGGCATTTATCTGAACGCATGACGCATTGTTTAATCCGGTTTGGTAGAAATCACAACCCTGCCCATTCAGTCAATTCTCGGCAGCTCTTTTCACATCACCGTCTGAGAAGAACCTGCACCCAGATAAGTGTTCCTTTAATTTCGGAAAAAAGAAATAGTCACTGGACATCGTGAAGCAATAGGACGTAAACGCCCTGGGATGTTAAGTGATAGTGTCATCCTCCTACATGACAAAGCTCATACTGTTCGCAAAACTCAAGAATTGCTGCAAAATGTCATATGGAAAGTCTGGACCAACCGCCATATAGCCACATTTGGCACCAAAACTGGGTTCCAAACACTTATCTGGAACAAGGTTCTCTTCAGACAATAATGTGAAAACAGCTGTCGAGAACTGGCTCAATGGCAGGGACGTAATTTCTACCAAGCCAGTTTAAAAACGTTGGCCCTGCGTTCAGATAAATGCCTAAAGAGGTTTGGTGATTATGTGGAAAAGTGATCGTCAAGTATGTTTCTTAATTTCCTTTTGCTTTTTCTGAATATCTTTAATAAATAATTTTTTATTACCCTTGTATTTTTTTTATTTTCATAATGAGTGCATTACTCTGGAAGTTGAATATTTATCAAAAAGTTTATATTTGTGTCTGATATATAATATTTATCAAAAAGTTTATATTTGTGTCTTATATATAAT